>SCLG01007296.1:1372-15133 GCA_004367875.1 Oikopleura albicans
CCGTTTCTTGAGATAAATTTGCTCCTGGGAGTTAAGGGGAAACTTTAACAAATTTTTATTATTTTTCTAGTAAAGATGGGCCCGTTTTGGGCCCAATACAAAAAAAAACGCGAACAAAAAAATGTCCGGGAAGGCCGTAATAAGTTTTTAAAGGTTGTTTAACATTTTGTAAAAAAAACCGTTAAAAACTTACTGCGGGCTCCTCGGAGATTTTATGGTTTGCGTTTTTTTGTATTGCGCCCAAAACGGGCCCATCTTTACCAGAAAAATAATGAAAATTTGTAAAAAGGACCGCTTAACTCCCAGGGGCCGTTTCTTGAGATAAATTAGCTCCTGGGAGTTAAGGGGAAACTTTAACAATTTTTCTCATTTAGGACGGTCTAACATTTTGCTCATTTCTCTAAAATTACGGTAGCAATCAGTTTCAAACTTTGCATACGCCCCCCACAGCGTTTTTTAAAAATCGCCCGCCACAGCGTTCTCAAGTAAGCCAAAACCTAGTTACTAGAAACGATCCAATGCACCAGATACGTAAAATCGACTATTTTCATAAAAATCATAATAAACGCAACAAGAGTGGGCATCTAGGAACAAGAGTGGGCATCTGGAAAAAATCCACGTTTTATATTGTTTCAGCGTTAAAATTGCGTGTGAAAATTTGCTCGGACAAATTGATTGTTGGACCACGCGGTATTCTTCTACCGTGTGGCGGTTTCCAGACTGGCACAATTTTGAAAAGTAGACACACGGTATACCCAATTGTTTTCGTAGGAATTGTTTTTAAATTTTATTTATTCTTTGTGAAGCCAATTTGTGAAGCCAATTATTTATTCTTTGTGAAGCCAATTGTGGGGCGATCGAGCTCAGTGAAATTGATGATGTCGTACACACCCTACGCAAGTTCAAAAACGCCGAGTACTGTTTCAGGGGGTCCAAGTGTTTTGGCGATCGGAATCTAAAACGGAATTCGCGCGCCAAATGGGTGCGTTTCGGTCAAGTCGCCATTTTGGCGCGCCAATGGTCAAAATACGCTTTGCTGTAATGGGGGCGAGAATGTTTTTGATGAGAATATTTTATGTCATTTTAACCGTTCCCTGTCCATAATGTCCTTCCCGAGCCAGTATGGGGTCGTATCGTCCCGTTTTGAAGCGGAAACCGAACAGCAAATGACGCCAGGTGACATCAGAATTTGATGGGAATCAGAGCGTCGCCGACTTCCTTCAATTTCACCTTTCGACCAATCACTTTCNATGGTAGACCGTCCTAAATGAGAAAATGTGGGTACCACTCTTAATGTTTCTAAAATAACAATCGCCGACAATGACGTAAAATATGACATAATGATGTCTCATTAACTTTGAAACAAATAGTGTTCTTAACTCTCACGGGAGCGTTTTTTTGTGATTTTTTTTTTTTCACTTAAAAACGTTCTCCTGGGAGTTAAGTACATGCGATTGACCCGAAAAATTAATTTAGTGCTTATTATTAGCTACGCTACTCAAAATTAATTTTTCAAGTCAATCGCATGNGTTGATTTTGTTTTTCTTGACATGGAACATTCGTGTTTCTCAATGAGCGATGTTAAACAGTCAATTACCGGTTTTCGCGCCGGAAATGTCCCGGTTATTGTCCGGACTCCGACAAGTCAGTATCATCATCTTTCACGGGCGTTAGACGCTGGCGCCGACGCGTTAAGGTTGTTATTGTTTCAGATTGGTTAAAATCAGCAATGTGCTTTATCTGGCCAAATAACATAAAGCCTTCATGAAAGAGGGTCAAAAAAGAATATCAAAATAAAGGTTACAAATTATAATTCACCAATTTAATTGAAAATTAGTTTAAAATTGGTCAAATATTACATGTTGGCTACACAAAGCATTTGTAAATGTATTACGGACGCCTGTTCTGATGGTACTTGTCATACGCGCATACTCAACTACGCTCCACGGGGCTGCTCTGTCATTGGACTGGTTATACGCCCATACTCAGCTCCGCTTCGTGGGGCTGCTCTGTCATGGGACTGGTTATACGCACATACTCAGCCCGCTTCGCGTGGCTGCTCTGTCATTAGACTGGTTATACGGGCATACTCAGCCCGGCTTAAAATTACAATACAGTCCTTACTTCCAATATGGACGTGTTCATTTTTCGCTTTCACAAAAAAGCGTCTGTAGAAATACGCAGACACACAGTATGTGCCTTACACGCTTCTACAGTATTAAATTAACCAATGTAAATAAAACTGCGACAGTATTCCTATGGTTGGTACAGCTGAGGAAGCTGCTCATATTGTTCGACGTGTTAAATATCCTCCAGATGGTGTTCGTGGTGTCGCACCGGGTCTAGCTCACGATCGCTATCAACCGGGCGATGTCGCTCAAGGTCTTAAAGGCACCGTCTGAAATATAATGTATTTTTATAACGTCTTTATAATTTTTGTCGGTCAATTACACTATCTTCGGATTGGACCTTTACAAATGATCTACAGGCGGGCCCCAAAGTAAGTGCAGTACTAAATAATAACAACTATAATTATATAAGTGTTATCATGTATTGCTACTCATGGACCGACTGACTCAATGTCAGTCTGAACAGATCTTATATAGAGTACAGTAAATGTTTACAATAGTGCTCTGCAAATAAGAGCCGCAGAGCAGTGCTCTGCCGGGACTATCCGACAGTTGACACTTAGGGTGTCAACGTCTGATTTAGCCCCTTACATAAGGGCCACCTTTGTCGATTTTCACAAGTGCCAAAAGATGGCCCCTACTTTGGGGTGGCCCTTACTTTGAGAAAGCGGATGTCTTTTTCTGAAAAAAAACTATTCATTTGGCCCTTAGTTTGAGAAAGCGGATGTCTTTTTCAGAAAAAAACTATTCATTTGGCCCTTAGTTTGAGAAAAAAAAGTTTTGAAAATAAAAATGCCAAAAAATGGCCCTTACTTTGGGTAGTGGCCCTTACTTTGGGGCCCCTGTATTCTTTGTTTAATTTTAAAATGTTAAGTGGTCCAAAAAGGTTCGACCCGTTCAACCTTCTCCGAATTCTTCTTTATTAAAACCAATCGTTATTCAAGTCGTGTTTTATATCATACAGCGCCGGTTTAAGATGCAAATGCTCGTACAGCAGTAATTGTTTTTATTGAAACAGCCGAAGGGGTTAAAAATGCTGATGCGATTGCTGCCACTGAAGGTATTGACGGTATTTGGATTGGTCAATTTGATCTCAGTGTCCAGCTGGGGTGTCCCGGTGATTTTTCCCATCCGGACTTTTTGGCCGCCAGTGCCACAATCGAGGCGGCCGCGAAAAAACACAATAAAGCGCTTTGCTGTTTATCGGGTAGTCCGGAAGCAACCGTTTCCTTGTACAAACAGGCAGAGGTCGTAACCCGAACTTTTTTTAAACTTTTTTTTTGCCGAAATGTCATTGTGTTCCCCACGGTTGGGCAAAGACGGCTTACATTAGAGGAAGGTCTCAGTTTTGCAAGATATACCGGCAGGTGGGGATAGAGCCTCGTTATCTTACGTAATCCAAAATTTCTTTTTTTCGTAGCTTACCTTAGCGTGCATGTTTGCAGGTCAAAATTTTTACTGGCTTATCTTAGCTAAAGTTTACCAAAAATACCTTTTAGCTTACCTTGGCTTAGCTGCGGTTAGCCAGAAAAAATATTGGTTTTCCTTGGCGTGACTTTCGCCAACCAATTTTCCAACAAAAATTTCCAGTTTTTTTTTTATAAAATGAAAACAACAACGTCAAAACAAAATAAGATTAAGATTACGATCTGATTTAACAGGGCTATAATGTCTTATGCTATTCTGGTGATATTTGGCTTTATCAGCAAGCTTTAATTGCGGGCATCCAGCAAATTCGAACCAAATGTGATGAATTCGATAACACCGCGTAATTCCATTGACTCAAGAATTAAACTTCAAATTGTGGGGATGTCGTTTCAGCGTTTATGTCATTTATGATTCCCGTTCATCTTTTCTTTTGTAAAAAAAATAAAATTTACTACATATCAGCATTCATTATTACTAATAATGTGTTACCACGCAGCTTCTTTATCTGTTTTATTGGGGGAAAACTATTAGGAAAAATGGTTTCCCTGATTTAATGTAGTTTATTTGGCATAATTTTCGTAATCAATAGACCAAACCTGCTTATCCATAGTCTATAGATATGCGTGATGTAAGGGCCTTACAGTAAGGGCATTTTTATATTCTCATTTGCGTATATACGTCAAAGAACTACAGGGGGGTCTGGTTATAAGGTCAAGCCCGAAAAAAAGCGTAAAAAGACATGATTTCAAAGATTTTTTCCCAAAACACATACTTCAAAAAAAATTTCACTTGACCTTAGTGCACGAAAAAATGACTTGACCTTAGTGCAAAAAAGATGACTTGACCTTATAGCGGTCACCTTTTTTGACATTATAACCAGACCCCCCTGTACAAACAATCGGTACTAACCGAAAATGGAGCAACCTGAAATAAAACGGAGAGAAGTTTTGGCGCTAGAGAGCATCTTACAGGCTATTTTTGGCAAATTTTTTCCGTTTTCGGGTTTCTCCTTTTCGGTTAGTGCCAAATAATAATTTTTAAGTGCGGTNCAAACCTGCTTATCCATAGTCTATAGACTATAGTGCTACGTATTCGTGATGTAAGGGCCTTACAGTAAGGGTCATTTTTATATTCTCATTTGCGTATATACGTCAAAGAACTACAAACAATCGGTACTAACCGAAAATGGAGCAAGCTGAAATAAAACGGAGACACGTTTTGGCGCTAGAGAGCATTTTACAGGCTATTTTTGGCAATTTTTTCCGTTTTCGGGTTTCTCCTTTTCGGTTAGTGCCAAATAATAATTTTTAAGTGCTGTGTATTTGTCGTGATTTTAGTAATTAATAGAGCAAACCTGGTTATCTCGAGCGCTACTCCAGGTTTGTGATGTGAATTTGTGAGGCTCATTTTAACGTTTCGATATCTCTAAAAACGATTTTTTTTTCTGCTCGACCTTTCCCATAGCCAGGGTACGTGACAATTGTTTATGAATTGTTGTTGATCGTGACGTTTTATTGGAAGCGCAGGTTAGAAATGGAAATATTTGATTATTTACGGATCGGCACAATTGATTAATATTTGCAAAATGTTTACTTAACATCATATACATTTACGACTTCCAAGCCGGTCGTGGAGTTATCTCTTTTTCTTTGTTTTCTGTTTTTTTTCGCGAGGTGTGGCAAAAAGTTTGAAATATAAAAAGATAGAGATTATTTTGGCGAATAAAATGTTGGCAATTTTAACTCTTCTTGGACTGGGCAGAGCAGATTCCATCGGTACGAGTCCATGTGGAATAGTCACTAAAGGAAACTGGTGTGAAATTACTATTGAAGAGAAAGAGGTCATAAAGATCCTGTTTACGGTTGAAAATGCATAAAAGAGAATGATTATTATGGCCGCATTATGGTCGACACAAAAATCTTTGTCAACCGCCTGACACCATCAATATGGGCGTGTACCACCCTGATACCATGGCCTGATACCATGGCCTGATACCATGGCCTTTACACATTCGTTTTCTCTACTTTTTGTCGAAGGGCGTCAAGGGTAGGTTTCATTTCGCGAAAAAATGCGACGCCAAGAAAGGGTACGCCAATAAAAGTTAGATTAGGGTTCTCAAATAAGGGTAGGGGCGCCAAGTAAGGCTAGGTTTCGAAAAACATGAAACCTACCCTTACTTGGCGCTCCCCTGTATAATAGAATAATTTGGCACCGACTGAATGGGAATAACTTCTAAAAAGTCTAAAGCGGAATCCGTCGAAAATTTTTCGACGGATTCCGCTTTATCCACTTTACCCTTTATCACCTTTACACTTTATCACCTTTGCATTTTATTACCTTTACACGTTATCCACCATAAAAAATTCGATGAAGAAAAATATCTTAAATTGACACNGAATAAAATGTTGGCAATTTTAACTCTTCTTGGACTGGGCAGAGCAGATTCCATTGGTACCAGTCCGTGTGGAATAGTCACAAAAGGGAACTGGTGTGAAATTACTATTGAAAAGAAAGAGGTCATAAAGATCCTGTTTACGGTTGTAAATGCATAAAAGAGACTGATTATTATGGCCATGTCCACACAATAGTCCGCCAAAAAACGCCTATTCAACAGAGAAAAAAAATCTTTGTCAACCGCCTGACACCATCAATATGGGCGTGTACCACCCTGATACCACGGCCTAGTATGGTGCCATGCATGGTGCCAATTTAATGCCTCTTGTCTGCACGCACATAATTTAAAAGTTTACACACTCGTTTTCTCTACTTTTTGTCGAAAATTTAAAATATCCAAACCTTCATAAATGTTAAAATTTTCTCTAAATTAATCGTAAGCAATAGACCTGTAAGCAATAGACTACAGGGGAGCGCCAAGTAAGGGCACGCCAAGTAAGGGTAGGTTTCATTTCGCGAAACAAATGCGACGCCAAGAAAGGGTACGCCAATCAAAGTTAGATTAGGGTTCTCAAATAAGGGTAGGGGCGCCAAGTAAGGCGAGGTTTCGAAAAACACGAAACCTACCCTTACTTGGCGCTCTCCTTGTATAATAGAATAATTTATTATCTAGGTTCAATAATGATAATCGAGAAAATAAGTTTTTTTGTAGTTTCAATATATTTTTACCTATTCTATCCTGCGAATTTGTCTAGGCCCCTTGTTGCCGAATTTTTAACCGTGCCTATTTTTAGCATGAAAATATGTATTTAATACCATTAAAAAAGCACCGGCTGCTTCCTTCTGGAGTAAAAACTTTGAATTTGGCCGAACAACATATCCAGCCAATGAGCGCTGTAATTGGACTTTGAAAGCAATGAGCGAAAACGAACATGTCGTCCTTCTTTTTGCCGATTATTTCGCCATAGAGGGTTACAAATGTATTTTTGCCTAACTTAGTGTCCTAACAACCAATCATACATTACTAGTACTTTATTTTATCAGTAATAAGTTTGAATTTCACCTACTAAGAATACCGTATGGGGACGCTCAGACTGTGAGGGTGACGTCAAAATAGCGTTACAAATCATAAGAAAATTACTCGAAGCCTCACAGTCTGAGAATCCCCATACGGTACTACTAACCCCAATGTCACTAATAAACCAGGAGGTTCATATACACCATTTACTTGCTTTAAATTAACACCATTCAAAGTAACACTATATTATAATATGTGCATATTATGATAACAACTATTTCGTTTAATTTGGTGTTACTTTAAGCAGAAAGATGGTATACATCAGGTATGCGTTTATGTTAACAGTTTTTTTTATAAGAAATGTTCTTTTTAATTATAATATATCCAGTATGCGATTATCGGGTCATTCCTGCCAAAAAACGTCCTGAAAACTGCGCAGGATGACTGCTAACTGTTTTGTCCAAACTCAGGATACAGTAACAGCACAAGCGCAAAATACCGTCCGATAACTGCACAAGGGGTGTACCCAAAAACTTTGAAAAAAAAATTAACAAGAATTTCTTTGCAAAATTCAACGGTTAATGAAACTCGTTTTGCTTGACATTATTGTGTCACTACATTATTGTAAANTTTTGGGGACCATAAAAGTGGTCACTAATTCCTGTCTAAAACACCAATTAGTTATATGTTGGTCGCCAAATGGTGTTCTTGACAGGACTTGGTCACCAATTTTATGGTCGCCAAAGTTCCCAAAATACAAGTGTGAGGCAACCTCATACCGTATAGGCTATACGGTATAGCCTATACCCCAGTGGGGGTAACCCCACTCTTTATGGGTGCGCTGCTTTCGTACTGTCATTTTGATTTTTGACACAAAAAGACAATAGAAGTTTTTTTTTGAGCAAATTAAGTCTTTTTTTTTCGCAGATTTAATCGACCGAGATTAACAGGCAGACAAAAAAAAAACAAGACATGATTGCAACAAAACTTTTTTGTTTATTTTTTTTTGACACAATTTTAAGTTCAACACAGAAAGTATAATTTTTTTTAGGCGTTCAAGGTCTAAAAATTATTTTTTTACGGAAAAAATATGAAAAAATATATCAGCATGTTGGTAACGACCTGAAAAATACAAAACATAAAAATTAAGGCCTCAAAGTTAAAACGGGCTTAAATCGCGTACCAAACGCAAAAAATGTTTAGGCGCCCAAAGTCTAAAAATTATTTTTTTTACGAAAAAAAATATATCAGCATGTTCGTAACGACCTAAAAATACGAAACATAAAAAAGTAGGGCCTCAAAGTTCAAACGGGCTTAAATCGCGCACGAAACGGAAAAAATGTTTAGACGCTCAAATTATTTTTTTACGAAAAAATATATCAGCATGTTCGTAACGCCCTGAAAAATACGAAACATAAAATATAAGGGTCTCAAAGTTAAAGCGGGCTGAGATCGCGCACCAAACGCAAAAAAATTAATTTTGGAAAAAATATATCACCGTGATCAGCGGAGCTTTGGGATTCCAAAAAGTATAACTATTTTTTTCTAAAATCATTACAATGTTTTTTTTTTATTTCGTTTTTATGTCGTAACTGTGCACAGCTGTGTGACATTATCAAAAAACTCAACATGAGTTCAAAATTGTAAAAATTGTGATCAGTCTGAGTTTTAGGTACTGAGTGATAGCTGCGGCCACTCTGTACCCAGAACACAGAGTGATTGCAGTCAATTTTTTCTCAAATGCGAGCACTCTGCCTGTTCCCAATTTAATGTACAAGTTTTTTTACTGACATTACGGGGAAAATATTCATAACCCAAACTCTCATTTTCTCGAGTATGAAAAATTCGACCCTTAACAGTTTTTCCATTTGTAGCATTACTCTCCGTTATGTTATATAATGACGGCGTTTCGAATGTACCATCCGATAATTTTTCGTAAAATATGTGTGGTGTCGGCGTTTCTGGAACATCTGTCTCGAATGGCCGCCACAATAATTGTTTAAATGGGTGGCTCATTGAAAAAATCAGAGTTAATAATATCATAAAAAAATTCGATTTGACTTTGAATTCATGATTTTAATTTGAAATTAAAAAAAATCCGACATTTTATTAACTTTGAAAAGTCTGCCACCAAACCTTTGTTTTATGGTGACAAATTTTCAAAATTTAAAAATAAAATGCAAAAATTATTTTTAGTGTAAAACAATGAGGAAACACTTGAAATATATTTTTGATAATGTTTGAAAAAAATCATATGATAAATAATTCTTTTCTTTTTTGCTCTGTAACAATAATTACGAAGTATAATGAACTCTAAATACCTATATCGCACTTATTTTTTACCCCTTGAAACCAAGGACTGAAAATCTAAAAAAAAAAAAATTTTCTCAAAATGACTGTTAATTGGTTTTTTTTGAAATAGCGCGTAATCTCTTTAATAGATGATTACGAACATATTTTTAGCATTTTTTTTTACTTTTTCTATTTAATTGGCCTCATATGGTGCCGATAACATAAAAAATTTTTGATTACAGATGTTTNTATTTTAGTGTAAAACAATGAGGAAACACTTGAAATATTGACCAAATTAATCCCTTCATTATAAGTTAAATTTTTGTCAATTCAGTTCCGCCTTCACTAATCTTTGTTTATACTTGTTTGTCAAGTTATTTTGTGTCTGAGAGAAACTTTTTTTCTTTATATTTAATTTGCAAAATGACAGTACGAAAGCATTGGATCCTGTTAGTACTGGTAGTTGTTATATCAACTTTGACAAAAATGATGGTTTCGTGTCGAGAGTCAAACGTTTGCATTTTTTTTTGCCGTTTTCTCATTTCACCCAAATCAACGTGTGTATTAAAAAGCAAGTAGTGCAGGCTGCACTGTGCAGCCTAAAAAGTCACCCAAATTTAGTTTGTTTTTTGCCGTATAGTCGTTGTTTGTTGCAACATGTTGTTTGTGAACGATATATTTAGTACTATCTTTTTCAAAGGTTTCAAAATGGTTTAATCGAAAATAAGTGTGGTTTTACTCACAATACATGTAAATCATTTTTGATGGATCAAATACGAATTGCAGGAGAATTCAACCGTCATTTCCGTTTGCATTCCAAGACAGAAGTCAATATTAAAAACGTTCATAGGTTTACGGAAATAACCTCAAATTCGCTGAAGAGAGTCTGTAATTAAATACTTTCGGGTTACAAGCTCGCTACAAGTTCAAAGTGACATGAAATACATTATGAAACGGGAAGTAAAGGTCATTAGAAATAATTTGGCCTTATTTCCTTTTCAAATAATATCAAAAGAGGTTCGACCAAAAAGTTGCACCAGAAAACGGCAAAACGGATGCGTATTGTAATAAAATTATTAATTGAGTTATATTTTTTAATCGACTAACTGAACTATTCTGGCTCTATCTTAAAGAAATGTCATTTTGACATACTTTGGCGAAGTTAAAGATTAAGGGTGGTCTGCTCGATTTGTTTACAAACATGCATGAAAAATAAAACGTTATTCTGGACAAGGCATACATTCAATCAATTTGAAAATGCCATGTACATATTTTTCCAACCTTCGGCAATCATATCCCATCTTTTCACGCACCATAACTATTGAGAGTGACCTTGAATNAACTAATGAATTGCGCAATTCTCCGCTCGTTCGCTTATCCGGCCACCATTTTTTGCGCATTTTTCAGCTATTCCGCCTACGCCCTAGGGGTTTATCCGGCCGGGTGAGGGTTTATCCGGCCGTTTTTGGAAGGTGAAAGTGGCCGGATAACCCCTTAAGCAGTGTATATAATAATGTAGCATCTATAATTGATTCCGCATATGAACACCCCCTGCGCTGTTATATTTCACCACCTCGTTTTCTAATTCATTACATTATTACAGCTAAACTTATGAACCGATTTCCAAAACTTCAGAAAAAACATTGAATGATCATGATTTATAATTCAGAAAACTGATCAACCTATATGTAATAGGTCTGTAACTGAATTACATGCCACTAACAACACTGTTGATTTAATACACAGGGTGCGCAGTTATCTTGCGAAAATTGCCGTACGCTTATCTTGCGACTTTTCAGAATTTCATTTTTCGGGATTTATAATATTTATGATATGCACTGAGCAGTTATCTTGCGAAAAAACGCTTATCTTGCGACTTTTCAAGGACCAAGTTCGCAAGATAACTGCGCACCCTGTGTATAGCGTGATTGATAACTTTTTTACAAGTCATTCAGATTCTCAATGAAGGCATGTAATAAAAAGTACAAAAATGAGGTGAAAAATAACGGCCTATTCCGTCATTCCCATTATGTTTCCGCTTTTTTGACAAAATAATTAGCGGAAATCTGCCTACGCGTAGCTACGCGGAGGATCAATACTTTGATCCTCAATATTTTGTTCATTTAGAGTATTTTTTTTTGTTATTTTAATATTATAGTTCGTTGACAAAAATTTTCGCTTTGGATGTTTGAGACGCAAAGAAAAGGGTCAATTACACTAAAGGACGGTTCAGTCTATTTGTTTACAAAAAACAATTACAGTCAGGGGTCTCTCGATGTGCACTTTTTCGCGAAAATTTGTAAATACCTCTCGATGTGCACCTTTTTTCAGACCGTTTCTTTCAAATAAACCTCTCGAATCGAGAGAGTTTCGATGTGCACTTTTTCCAGGTTGATGTTTTGAAAAAATTCTTCTCGATGTTCATGTTTTTGTATTTTTTTGCACACAAAGAGTTTCCAAGTGTGCATATATAATTTTTCCGCCAAAAAGATCTACTAAAAGCGTAGTTTTGGTAATGCGTGACAAATCGAGCCCTAACCAATACAAACCCAGCCTATTCCAACCCGTATTTTAAAACAAATTACGATTGCAAATTTTTTCAAACGTTAAAAGCGCAATCCGAAAATCGCGTTTATAGACTTATTTGACCACTCCCTCTAGAAATATGGTCATATTGTCCGTGTGTACCACGAGCAATGTCTCTCTCGATGTGCATGTTCCTCTCGATGTGCACGTTTTTCGGAAATCGAAAATCCACATCGAGAGACCCATGACTCATGGGCCATGAGTCATGGGCCATGACTGTACAAAAAATAAATTATTCCTTGAAAATTTGAAATGATCAAAATTTATAGAATTCTCGGCGGACATAAAACTTTTCACTTGTGAAAATACACATTTACAAACAAAACTTCGAATCAGTCTTTAAATTTAACCGTGCAAAACTCGTCTGTATTGGGGTTATAGGCCGTCAAAACATAAAAAGGGCAGCTAGCTTATTGGAATAAATGTTTGTCCCACAAAAGTTTGTATTGGGGGACGAGACGGTATTTATCTTAACGGATGGAAAATATAACAAAATGGAAGATTCGGGTGTGAAAAAAAACGGCGCAGGGGTGGTTCATAAGAGGATCTAATTATAGATTCTAAATATTTTACTCGTTGATAGACTGCTAATTTCGTATGTCTGGCTATAAACCCACTGTTTTTATTATGTTAAAAACATTGTCATAAATAATGGAAATAAACTAATGCAGTTTTAGATATTTTTCTCCGAAAAACGTATTCTCCGAAAAAAGTTTTCTCCGAAAAACGTTTTCTTTGATTTTCTCCGAAACACGTTTTCTTCGATTTTCTCCAAAAAACGTTTTCTCCGAAAAACGTTTTCTTGCATTTTCTCCGAAAAACGTTTTCTTACCTGTTCTCCGAAAAACGTTTTCTTCGATTTTCTCCGAAAGACGTTTTCTCCGAAAAACGTTTTCTTCGAAAGCCCACGGTGCCTATAAAGTCTTATAAGATGGTCTTTGTCGAGACTAAGGTTTGACAACAAAATCATGTCTTTTTGGGAAAAAAACCTAGAAAATCATGTCTTTTTGAAACATTTTTTTACAAAAATCATGTCTTTTTGACACTTTTTTTTAAATCATGTATTTTTTGGAAAAATTTTTAAAAAGTGTCTGTCTTTTTACGTTGGTCTATTTTCCTTAAGACCTTATGACCAACCCCCTGTAAGTTTTATTGCGATTTTTTTTATCATATTTTTCCACATGATGTTACCCCTTCGAGTTGCCGCTTGAAGCCAAAGACATCGCCATTAAGACCATTGTGCAATAGTTTTCAATTATGTATCGTCTCTTTCTTTCTCTATTGTATTTTACATTGTGTTTTTAAAAATCGTTGTGTATGTAGGCTGCCCACGACTGCAAGTATCCAAATCAAACTATTCCAATAAATATATTTTTTGAGAGAAATTTTTGGAAAGATCAAAGGTTTGTCATATGAACCTATAGGTTTGTTTTTTAGTGTTAGAAAAAGGGAGTTTTATGACATTTTGTGAGATGTCTCTGCTGGTTGAGTTAACTATTTTCGGTAGATTACACACGGTGCACAGTTAACCGTCCAGTCTGCATATAACCTTCCATTTTCAGGCCAAGAATTAAGGTCTATACAGTCGTGTAATCAATTATAATTATCAATAACTTATTGATACACAGGCTGCGTAGTTAACACACGAATTTTATGAAAACAAGAAGATTCTCTGAAAAATACATAAGATTTTTAAATCACTTTTCAGATAAAAATTTTCAGAGAATCTTCTTGTTTTCATAAAATTCTTGTGTTAACTACGCAGCCTGTGTATTAATAAGTGAGAATTTTTTAACAACCGCGTTTTTTTTTTCTTGAACCGAAGTTGATTTTAACATAAGTGCAACAATTTTTTTGATTTTTTGGCTATAAAAATGATACAGTCCCGACCTTCTAGTTGAGCACCTTCTAGTT
>SCLG01007368.1:0-10690 GCA_004367875.1 Oikopleura albicans
AAATGAATACAATTTGACTCAAATTTAACCATGAAAATGAACAGTCTAAAACAAAGTTTCCCTTTAATACAAGCAATACGTTAACAAACCGATGGGCCGAAAAGGCGTTAACTTCCATGAATTTTGTTAGCTTCTAGTAATTTTGTTAACTTCTAGGAATTTTGTTAACTTTTAGAATTTTGTTAACTTCTAGGAATTTTGTTAACCTCTAGGAATTTTGTTAACTTCTAGGAATTTTGTTAACTTCTAGGAATTTTGTTAACTTTAGTAGACAGTGTGTCAACTAAAAGTTGGAACGTTCACGCCAGATGAGTGTTAACTTCTATAAATTTGGTTAACTTCCGGGGAAATTTTGTTAACTCCTAGTAGAAAATTTCGTGATATTTATCACGAATTTCTCTAACATGCTAAAAATTGAGAAAAAAAATGATGTCATATCGAAATTTCATGAGGGTCAAAAATCGACAAATTTCAAGAAAAATGTTTCCATCACGAATGGTTCATTTTTGGGAACAATTTAAATTTATGTTGAAAATCCCAAGACAGGAAAATAATGATTTGAACGAAAGCTTAACCGATATTAACCATTTGACGTATACTATCCGCGTGCCACGCAGTTCTGTGCCCAGTACCTTTTCCAAACAGCCGACTTATTGGTCGCCGGGATCAAAAGCCNGACCTATTATGGGGACGTATATGCAACTTTTCCCCTACCAGTGCTACACACCCGACTCGTTCCTGGATGCAATTTCCGGGATGATGCCAATTTTATTATCCCTTAGTTGGGTATTTACGGTTGCGATTACTGTAAAGAATATTGTTTGGGAAAAGGAATGTAGTTTTCATAATAAAATTGAAATTCGTTGCTAAATTTGAAATTGTCGGGTTATTTACATTGCGTGTAATATTACGTACACCACCTGTCATCGTAACTTAACAAAACTTCTCGAAAAAAAGTTGTTAAGTTACGTGCATTTTGTTACGTTAGATGCGTAGTGCGTAGCCGGAAGTGCTGGAAAATTTTTCAAAAACTGTTAAGCTACGTCCATTTAGACTTTTTTGACCAAAATTGACAAAACTGTTAAGTTACGTCAATTTAGGCATTTTTTTCTAGATTTTCGTGTCAAAATTGCTTACTCTTTACCCAACTTTTACTCTACCAATGGTCTAATTGACGTTCACTGGGACAACGTTTTGGAAAAAAAAAGAAAGACAGATTTTATTTTTGTTAAAATACGTTAATTTTTGTTACGTAGTTACGTAGGTAGGGCGTAGGCGGAAAAATTGCCGCGAGAAAACTGTTAAGTTACGTGATTGTTGTTAAGTTACGTCAATTTTGTTAAATTACGTGGTGTCAAGTAACGTCGCGACAGGTGGTTAAGTTACGCGTCGACAGGTGGTGTACTCAAAAATTTGATAGAAAACTAGAAAAAAAGGAATCTCGACAAAAAGAAATCATGAGAATTATGGGACTTTCCGGGGGAACATTATGGGCGTCATGGTGGATTGATACAATGCTTATGATGTTCGTATCTTGCATTGGGTTAACCCTTATCGTGAAATTGGGCGACGTTTTTCATTTTTCAAATGCGCTTATTACCTTTCTGTATTTATTTGGTTACGCATTTGCCTCGGCAGGAGAGAGTTTAAAATCTCATATTGAACTTCATATTAATAATAGATAAGTTTTGATTTTTGAACTTTTTTCAAAAATTGTGTTTTTTGTTTAAGTTTTTGTCCAGATAAAATTTCTTTTTAATGAAATGCTCTCTACCGCCTTAACAGTAAATTAGACATTTTTGTAACAAAATAAGCCTAGATTGTCGACCATATGGATTACCTACTAAAAGTATAAACAAAAATAAAGTAGAAATTTTTGATAGATTCTAGAATATCTACTTATATTTTCATTTATGTCGTCTTTTTTTATATAGGCATCCTGTAGGCTTTGTAACAGTTACATTGTACTTAGTCATCACTTAAAACTTTTTTTGTAGGTTAAAAACTCTCTGTTAGGTGTCGCTTTCTTAATTTCGACATTTTTTTCATCGGCTAACTTGTCGGCGGCGTGTGGCGGCATAATTTACTTTTTCATGTATTTACCGTACAACATGTGTGCCATTTGGCAGAATAAGATTGGCAAAATTGGAAAGTACTTCACCTGTCTGAGTGAGGTTCGAAAAACATAAAATTAATCACATCAATTACGCCTTATTTTTAACGAAGTCGATTTTGGTATCAAATGGTATACCACAAATGCAATATTTTAACTCAACGGCTAAATATCAATATGATTTCAATTATTTATTCAAAATATCGTAGCTAAATGATTTAGCCTAAATCAATCACATCGGTTTTTTAACCCTTAAAGACACATCTTGAAAAGTTTGGTGAACACGTGGAGTATAATTAATTTTTCGCCATATTAATCCAGAAAAAAAATATGTTTTTTTTTTTCATTTATGTCGTCTTTTTCATATGGGCATCCTGTAGGCTTTATAAAAGTTACATCAAACCAACCACTTGGTGGTTTAACCGTGAGAGCCAATATATTTGAAATCGCACACCAAGTGTAGCATCGGTGCATCGGGGTTAACATGGCCACAAAGGCGTTTAGGCCAAATTTGGACTTAGTGACCCCTACGAATTATATGCTACTTGGGACGTTTCGGAGTTAAAGTTATTGTACAAGGGCGCCAAATAAGGGCCCCTCAAATAAGGGTCGCTTTCGCCAAATAAGAGTTGCCGTTTACGAATACTTTTACTATTTTCTTGTCCGCTTATTGAAATAATTAATTTAACTTGTTTTTAATCTCTAATTTAGTCTTAAAAGCAATACAATAAAAAATAAAACGCAAAAAAAACATATCTTCATACAGTATTAGCAAATGTGCATATCCTGGCTTCGCCATATAAGGGTTTTTCAAAACACGAAACCGACCCTTATTTGGTGACCCCCAATGTAGTATTTTTTGTGATTTTTTTTTTCTAACCTTTTTTGATCCCTACGGTTGCATTGGGATACGGCTCATGGCAATTTGGTGATCTGGAAAAAGAAGGCACAGGAGCTCAGTGGAATAATATTAATGACGATTGGGGAAGTAGTGGAAATGCCCTTAATATCATGGAATGTATGATTTTTCTTTACGCCGACGGAATAATTTACATGCTCATTGCTTGGTACATTGATAATGTTTTTCCCGGTGATTTGGGCGTACCCCGACCCTGGTACTTTTTCCTTCAAAAAAGTTATTGGACTGGTAAAACCGACTCTTCCAGTTTTGACGAAATTGCAAAAATTGACAAATCTATCCCGCAAGAAAATATCACAAACAATAGCGATATCGGAATTGAACTCATCAATTTGACTAAAGTTGGGATTAATTAAATTTCGGGCAAAGTGGTGAAAAAAACTTGTGAAAAAATTGTTTTTCAAGCTAATTTGAAATTATATTTGTTCTTTTAAAGTTGTAGAGCTTGTCAAACTACGTCGATCTGACTATTCAGAAGTTGATTTGGGCCACCAGGGCCCCCTAGAGAGCTGTTTGAAATCTCCCACCTACGCAAAAAAAACACCGTCAATCGAATTTTCTCGAAAAGTTGAGGGGGGGGTCAGCAATACCCGTTTTGCCCTACGGGGCCTCAATATGCTTTAAATAGACGAAAAAACAAGTTGCGTGTCTATATACACGCACTTCCCCCTGGGAGTTAATTCCTTGAGAACCCAAATTCAATAAGATTTTCCCTAACAAACGTGAAATTTGCCCAAATTTTTGTCTTGGAAAAACTTTGATTTGAAAAGCGTGTATTGAAAATCGCGCTGCCCAGGAAGTTAAATACTAGCATTTGCTCTTAATAAATAAGCCTCATGCTGATTTTTATCGAAAATCGACCCTTATTTGGGTCATATTTTTATGTAGACTTCTGATAGTGTCCATAAATAGATCTCATGATGTGTCGAAATAAAAAGATCTAAAAAATCATCAGTAAACATCAGTTAACTTCTGAATACCGCAAAATATCTGAAAAACAAAATTAACCCAACTCAAAGTTTACCGAACCGGCGGAAGTTGTTCGAGTGGTGGTAAATTGGCGGTTGACAATTTGTCATTAAATTTTTACAAAAATCAAATTACGTCATTTTTGGGACATAACGGAGCTGGCAAGACGACCACAATGTCCATGTTGACCGGTATTTATGTTCCAACAAGTGGAACGGCTAAAATTGCTAAATATGACGTGCATGATCAAATGGATGAAATTCGAAAAATAATGGGCTTTTGTCCCCAACATAATGTACTAATAGACGATTTAACCTGCGCCGAACATATTTACTTTTTTGCGACCCTCAAAGGTCAATCAAAGAAGAAAACCGACATTGAAATTGACGACTTTTTGAAAAGATGCGGCTTAGAATCCAAGTTTGGGTATCAGCATTCACAGGCTTTTTGAGAAAAAGTGCGCAAAATTGGCGTATCGATTGTACTGCATAATAATGTCTATTTCTTAAAGTTTACGTTTCAAAAAAAAATATGTTTTTCTCAGCTGTGTTCAAGTAAAAATTGGGCTAAAATAATATTTGATGTATTTAAATCATAATATTTTGATTTGTCTACGCAATTTTACGCATACGCCTACGCAATGTACAGCTAACATGTTTGTTGCATACTTTTGGTTATTTATTCATTTCAAACTCAAATTATTTCAATAAAAGTTTCCCCCAAGTTAAAGGTATACATGATACTGGTGTGGGTACACGGGAAAATGCACGCTTTATGCTTTTACCCTAAAAGAAGAGAAATATGAAAGTTCCGACGCTTTCTGGTGGGATGAAACGTAAATTATCGGTTGCTTTGGCATTTTGCGGGGATTCTCGGGTTGTTTTATTGGATGAGTCCAGGGATCCAAATCTAACTTTTACCATTCTGTAATTTTCAGAATGAGAATTTTCGGTCAGTATCCCAGATTTTGGGCCATAATTATACGGGGTCGCCAAATAAGGGTCGGTTTCGTGTTGAGGGGCTCTTATTTGGTGTACCCTATACCAGTGTTCAAAATAACGGCCATCTGGATGGTCAGATGGTCGATGGCCGTCGGATGGGCGGTTCCGGGATGGTCGAACATCGACCGCCCATCGGCATCCGGCTTGCGACCATCCGACGGCCATCGACATCGGAAAATTCCGAGTTATTTTGAACACTGCCCTATACACTACATGGTGAGGTAATATAGATGCTAAGCCGTTTTTGGTTCCCGAGTTTGCTGAGCGAACATAAGTCACCAAAAAACGGCTTAGCATCTATATTACCTCACCCTGTATTTTTTCGATCCCTGTATGAGCCAACGGCCGGCGTCGATCCCCATGCAAGACGTGGAATTTGGGATTTATTACTTTCTTTCAAAGAAAATCGCACAATCCTTCTATCAACCCATCATATGGACGAGGCGGATGTTTTGGGGGATCGGATTGCGATCATTGCCAGTGGACAGCTCAAATGCGTTGGATCCTCCCTGTGGCTAAAATCGAATTTCGGCAACGGGTATATTTTGACGGTGACCACGGGGGATAAAAAATCACTGGTCGTGGCGGTTAATAAACTCGAGTCCGACGGCGAAATTCAAGTTTTGGAATCAAAAACAAAAGATGTTTTATTCAAGATATCATACAAAGGCAGGTTCGATTTTTTTACCAAAAAAGGACAAAACTTTTTTTCCAAGCCAGTGGGTTTCATTTCGAAATTTATACCGCTTCCCGCTTCAGGGAAACATTAAATATACAGGGGACTCATACCAAAGGACATAACAGTTAGGAACATTTTGCAATATACATAAGAGTCCCATAATGTGGAAACCAATGTATATCTGTGAATGATTTCAACCAAATTTTTTATACAGTCCTCGGTTCTTGAAAAAAGCGGCCGTTATGGGCCGCTTTCTGAAGAAAAAAGCGCGCATTATGGAATAAACGGCTATTTTTGGAGAAAAAAACGGACTGTGCTTCAATTTTAAGGGGTTTTTTCCTGATTTCAAATTTCCAAAAACTTGACAAATAAAAATTAAGACGTACACCCCCTAACCAGTTATCTTAACAAAATTGAGTAGTCTTAACACTTTTTGGACCAAAACCTATCGCGATTTCCAATTATCTTACCAAATGCCCTACCCAATTATCTTAACAAAATTCAACAAAATTTTCTTAACATTTTCAGTAAAATAGTTGTTAAGATAACTGATTAGGTGGTTAAATTTTCGANCAAAATCGCAAAAGAACACGAAGAAGAAAATTCTTTGGAAAAAGACATTAAGCATGAGAGTAATAAGGTCTATCCAAACCCCAAAGAGCCACAACCTAATACCGGCAACAATGTAAAGGGCGAAATTTTTGGCGGCAAGTTGTATCGACAGCAGTTTGGTGCAATTTTTGAAAAACGAATGACAAATACAACCCGGACAAAAATGTCGTTTTTTGCTTCGATTATTTTGCCGCCGATTTTTATTCTTATTTGTTTGTTATTTACTTTACTGGTGCCGGAGCTTGACAAATCGATTCCCCTTGACTTGCAGTATATGATGTACGAAAATTCCAGTCAAGCTCGTCATAATAAAGTCTGGCATCAAGGGTCTTTCGCTTCCATAATTGCTTAAAAAATCAACCTAAAAGTTAACTCGCAGGGGGAAGTGTGTGCACACGATTTGTTTTTTCCGTCGATTTAAGGCATAAGGAGGCCCCGTACGGCATATTTGGTATTGCTGAACCCCCCACCCTCAACTTTTCGAAAAAATTCCGTTGGTGGTATTTTTGCATAGGTTGGATATTTCAAACAGCTCTCTAGGGGGCCCTGGTGGCCCAAATCAATTTCTTAAAAGTCAGATCGACGTAGTTTGACGAACTCTACAACTTGGCTTCACCAGTTTTATCAGAATTATTGCGAATTATTGTGATTTTTTAAGTGTGTGCGTACGTGCACACAATTTTCCCCAACGGGTTATCAAAAAGTCCTTCCCCTGATAGTTAAAAAAATAAACAGTTTTAACGAAACGCTGCGACGAAGCGTTCAATAGCGACAAATTTAACTAAAACAATTATTCATGCAATTTTCCCCTTTTTTTAACCTACGATCCAAATTTGCTCGGTGACGTTTTTTACCTAGGGTAGTAGCATTTTGAAACTCATGAAACTTTGTGGAAAATTGTGGAAAATTTGACACATTCCCTAACGGAATTTCTAGTTTTCGATTTATTTTCGAATAAAAAGACAACTGAAAAATGCGCCTGTTGCGGGCCTATCTTTTCCACCTACGCCCTAAATGGTTCATCCGACTGTTTGCGGGTTTATTCAGCCGGTTTTGGAAAGCGAAAGTAGCCGTATAGCCCGGTAGGTGGTGTAAAATAAGATTGTTGCCGTGTAAAAAAGAGGGTTATTTTTCAAGTATAAGTCATGTTCATCCCCTAAAAATAGATCTGATACCCCAAACACACCTGATACCCCACATAAAGTAACCACATTCATATCACAAGATATTCCAGATGACTCGGAAATGTCCGGACTCTACGATTCTCTGATTGGAAAACCCGGAATGGGTACATGGTGCTCAGACTCAAAAAGAATTNATGATGTGATTTTCGATTCCTGGAGCTTGTTATTAGATGCATAAATTCGATCAATGTTCTTCGGAAGTTTTGTGAAGAACATGGGAAGTAACTCAAGGCCTGTTACATCAAGAAGCCGCATCCACAGGGGAAATGAGGCATTGTATAAATTTTCTGCGTACTCGACTGAACTACAATTGACCAGATCTGCAAGGTTTATTTATGAAGTTAGGGGCCATAAGTTATGATCAGAAAGTTACAGTGTGGAAGACCTATGGCGATAAGGGAGTTTGAAATTTTGTGTCCCAAGTCTAGTATGCGGCTCGCTCGGCCTCGTTTTTTTGTGGAGACTATTCCACAACATATAAAAGGGCATTTTACCTTGTTAGCAGCTACTCTTCCGCAGTTTATCAATTTGGGGATACGTACCTTTTCATACCTTTTTTTAAATATAATTTTTACTTCTCAGAACAAAAAGTACTACACTGTAGACGCGAGACAGAGATTTTGTCGTTTTTTTAGAGAGATACAGCACAAGTACTACATTAATTCTGGATTCCCTTATCGCTATAGGTCTTCCACACTGTATGTAGAAAATTTTTGCAATTATTTGTTGAACAAAAAAAAAATTGCCGGATAGCATCACGAATGGGAATTTTTCATTATTTCTAAAATCACAATTCCCGCTCGTGCTGTTATCCGGCACCCTGCACAGTTATCCTGCAGGTTTCTCTTGCATCCTTTTCCCTAATCCCCTCACATCTGTTAAGGTGGTGTATTTCTGGCTGATCTCTATTTTTGGTATAACCTAGTACGCAGTTTTCAGGCCTCCAGTTATCAGGACGGTTTTTCCTCAAAATTCTTTTCACTTTTCCGGCTGTGCCCTGCTCATTTAGCAGGCGCTTTTTTCGCAAAACCCGCCTGATAACTGCGCACCCAGTGTATAAAAATAATGAACACGATTCTCACGTTATATGCAAGGGAATATTTGTTTCAAAATAAATCCTGTTTTCTCTTCCGTTATACACTCATAGGATGAAACCACGGATAAAAAAGGCAGTGTGAGAAAAATCCTCATATTTTTGATTTTCTAATTAAAAATCATTTTTTTCTCGCTTAGTTCGTCTTGAAAGTAGTTTCAATTTGGACGACCGACACGTCGCTCCCTTTCCGCTTTCTGGGCGGTTGGGTCACCCGCTGTGATCATTGTGATCTTGTTGACTCATAAATAAAAATGGGACAATGATTAACCTTTCGTAATTGCGGNGAGGGAGTGTGTCACAACTGATATTTTAACCCTTTTCGACTTTCGTAAATTCTGCAAAAAAAAAATATCAGACGAAGCAAAACGTACAGTCATTTCTTCAAGATACTGAAAAAACGGGCAGTAATCATTTTGGAAAACAGAAAAAAAATGACGAGAAAACCACAAAAAATATATGCTTGAATTGGATTACCGAACTGTATTGTTGGGCTGGTTTAGAACTTGCGATGGAACTTGCTCCAAAAAATTTGATATTGTTCAATAAAAATGGAAACGTCTGCAAGTGTAAATCTTTTGCAGGAGTTTTTAAATCCTACATGTTTTCAAATGGCACCCTCTGAATCGGTCTTTTTCTTTTTCGGCGAAAGCGTAATCCGCCGAAACTTTTTCCTTTTGAGCAGTGTAATTGGTCAGAAGTGGAAAAATTTCGGCGGATTACCCTAACGCCAGAAAAGAAAAAAAGACCGACTCAGACGGTGCCTTTCAAATACGCCGGCAGTTTTCTGAAAATCGTCCATTTTCCAGCCATTACTGGGCATCACGGTCTTTCAAAAAACTTTTTGAGAAACTGACTTGACTGATAAATATCAATCAAAAACGTTAGGCCAGAAAGAAGCGTAATGGGCTTAATGATAAATTTTAAAAAGATTCTCGAATTAGTATCACATTATTTCGTAACAACTTATTATTAACTTTGAACTCAAATTTTCCGTGAAAAGACACTGGGTATAATATTTTAGTTTAAAATCGTGTGGATAACGTCTTGAGACAAAAAGAGAGATAAATTGGCAAAAAACATACCGACTATGTCACCAATTATAAAAAGATGATTTAATGATAAACATATAAATAGTAGATCAAGGGACCTTGGAGTAATGAACTCACCATTGGTGCATTTCGAGAGATTTAATTGAGAAACGTTTATCAACTGTTTTCGCATATTTTGACCAAAAATACACACAAAATAAAAATAGAAAATTTCGTATGCCAAAAAATCCATGCGAAAAAAACAAACAAATCATTAGATTAGACAGACTCTTTTTTTTGCATAAATTGAACCGTAAAATTCTACAGGCTTGGTTACAGTTGGTGCGCACACAACGCAACACTGTGCACACAACGGTTTTTGGAAAAGGAAAACGTTGCGCTGTCTGCACATCAAAAGCGCCCATACCATCGGTGGGGGGTTAAATCTGTTTTTTTTTGTTTCGAGTGATTCGACATTGACTTTTGAAACGTGAAAACTAAATTTAACTAAACTATAGTTCCTGAAACAATTTTGTGGCAAGGTCAATTCTATAACAAAACCAATTACAAGAGCAATTTTAGCTTGGCCACTTTTAACTTGAACAATTTGATATTTTTAACTTTTTAAATGTCGACTATAGACTTAACTCATCCACGCAATTATTATTAACCAAGGCATATTATGATTATGTTATGGAAGTTTGTAATAAAAAACTCACTAGGCGCGCTCTTAACTCCCAGGGATCCATTAGTTCAAATTTCGACTTAACGACCTAAATTGACCAAAAATGATGATAAACCGGATTTAATCGAAAATCACTGAACCACGGGTGTACTTAAATTTCATGAGAAAACATGTAAATCATAAAACGGAAAGTTCAGTTGCATTTTTTTTGTAAAAATTTCAAGCTTAAGGCGTTTAATCCCAATTTGGACTACGGATTACATGACACTTTGGACCTTTGGGAGTTAACTTTAATGTTCTTTTTGGAGCTATAATGTCCCCATAGGAGTTAACGAATCTTGACGAGCGTTATTATGATTAACTTACAGACCTATGCGTTTATTTAATAGGCGTCATATTGTACA
>SCLG01007455.1:0-10924 GCA_004367875.1 Oikopleura albicans
CGGCAAACCGTAACGATCTAATTCTTTTTTATATCCAATTGCAAGTTAATTGTCTAGTTTTTTGTTAGAGAACATTTTTATATTTTGTCCAAAAAAATATTTTTTTCTTGAGTTGAAAGTTCAAAAAAAAACAATAAAAACTCATTAATTCACGAACAAAAAATTATTTTTGAAAAGTGTCTTTGGAATCACTAGTTTATTGTTATAGGAAGGGTTTGCAAAATTGTACCATTCGCCGGTAATTGCCGAAAATGTGGTATTTTTCCGGTAATCGGGCAAAAAATAATTAGGCCCGGCGAAGCCCCCACTTGAGATTTCAGATTTAGGACTGCCTAAACCTTTCTGATATACCGCCGAAGTTTCGTAGATGCGCTCGAGTGCGCTCTTGGTTAAATCACCGGTTTTTTGTCTAGTGAATTTAAATTATCGGTTTCTCGAGACACAGTCAATATTTAAAACTCAAAATTGGTATACTGAGCAAATATGGATCGCTGATTTCATTTCTGGGATCAATTTTGTCATATGACCCCTCTAAGGTGTCAAATTACAACTTGCTCGAAATAACCCTTTTTGGTACTCATTCGATAGCATTTTTTAAAGAGATTACGAATATGTTATTTTGAAATCCTCAAACTTGAAATTTGACCCCTTTTTCGGCAGTGTTTACCCAAATTGGGTTCAAATTACTGCTTATTTAATATGTGTATTTATTGTACGCATTTGATCGGATTTTGGATAACGATAACGAATATCTTATTTAAAAAGTCTCAAACATGAAAGGTCACTTTTAGACCCAAAAGAGGGTCAAATTACAACTTGCTTGAAAAGGGCCCTTATAGTAATCATTCGATCAGATTTTCCACACCCATCACGAATATGCTATTGTGAAATTATCCAACTTAAAATTTGACCCTATTTTAGTCAATGTAAGACCAAAAATGGGTCAAATTCCAATTTGATTGAAATCCGCCGTCATGGTACTCATTCAATCCTATTTTAATGGCGATCATGAACAAGCTACACCACCTAACCATTTGAGATAACACCATTTAGGATAACAGTTTGCATTTGATATAACTAAAATCTATTTAAATTACAAAAATAATCATATACACCACCTAACCATCTGACTTAACACCATTTGGCTTAACAGTTTGCATTTGACTTAACAGTTTGCAGTTAACTTAACACTTTTTTTGTCTTTTTTNTTGCAATTGACTTAACACTTTTTTGGATATTTATTACATTTTTATCAGTTCTAAAAACGTATTAACTCCCAAGGGACATTAGAGCTTCCATATAAATGTTAAATGTTCGGATAAAAATTTTTTGAGTTTGACAACATAAAAATTACAACAAAAAGTGTTTGTCAAAATAATCAAACCAGATTCCTCCAATCTTTATCAACAAGTTTCATAATCTCTCTTTTAACATCATTTGAAATATAACGATTTTTTTATGATTTTTTATAGTATTTGCTAATTTTATTCGTCAATTTGGAATTTAAATCTAGAGAAAAAGCCTATTTGCATTTGACTTAACACTTTTTTTTGTTTCAATTTTTCCAGGGTTTTAACCTACGCACTACCCATGTGGCTTAACAGTTCGCATTTGACTTAACAATTTGCATTTGAATTAACACCTTTTTCGGAAAAAATGTGTTAAGTCAAATGGTTAGGTGGTGTATTTGAGAAAATGTAATTTGAACCCTTTCCGCTTTAAGTCAAGCCAAAAAAAAGGGTCAAATTATCATTTTTGAATATCAAATAACCATATTCGGGATCAGCCTTAAAAATGCTGTCGCTCAGGTATCAACCGTACCTCTGGCATGCAGTTGAAAAAATCGTGTAATTTGACCTTTTTACCTCTAAATGTTGTCACAAGGGGGTCAAATTTGAAATTCTAGAATTTATAAGTAGCCTTTTCGTTATGGCTGTTAAAAATGATATCGAATGAGTAGCATGACGGCCCATTTTAACAAAGTTGTAATTTGACCCCATTTTGAAATAGGTGTCGAATTACAATATATAAGTTTTTAAATAGAGTATAAAGCATCATTGATAAAATACCTACAATTTGATATGTATACTATTCTCAAATTATGTACTTTAAAATTGGTGAAATTTGACACTTTTAGGACGCTAAGGAGGTATCAAATATCATTTTTCGATTTTCTTGTCGATCGATTCAGACTCAGTGTACAAATACCTTTTGAATGATATATACTAAATAGCGCTACGATCAAATTAGCTCTTAATGTAATTTGACTCTTTTAGGCTCCGAAAAAGGTGTCAAATTACGTTTTTTTAGATTTTTGGATCAAAAATTACGAATCAGTGAATGAAAATCTTCATTTTGATATTTCTATTGTTAAATTTAAATGAACTTTACAAATCGGTGAAATTTGACACCTTTATGACCCCCTAGTTGATCTAATTTGACCCCAAGTGATCTCATTTCAATCTAAAAAATTGCCACTAATTATGTTCTACAACTTCAGTTTTGTGATTTCTCTTTATTTGTTTTAGGATGTTTTCAAATACCGAAAAACCGGTATTTTAACGATATTTTCAAAAAACACCGATAATTTTACGGTAAAAATCGTTCAAAATTTTTGTAACTTAAATTATAAAATTTAAATAAAACATTTTTCTTCAGTTTCGAGGAAAAAATAATTCATTACCTCAATTCGTTCCCTAGATATTCAAGATACAATGTTAAGGCATCGGAAATTCTAAATTGCTCTCTAGTGGCCAAGTAGAAATTTTTGGATAGTTGCAAAAAATTTGCAGACTGTGTTCGAACACTGTGTTCGAATTATCGGGTACACGGATTATAAAATTCTCATCTTGTTCCTTTCATTCAGACCCCTTTCCCGGTCTACCCCCTAAATATATAACAAAGAAACATTAATTTTTTTATGAAATTTGTTCATTTTCAAAATTTGGACAATTCACATAATAACGTATCAAAAAAAATCGTAACGATTTTGAGTACCAAGACAAGGAAAAAAAAATCTTAACGATTTTGAGGTATGACGTCATTTCGTAACGATTTTGAGGTAGGGACTGTACATGGCATTTTCAAATTGATGGAATGTATGCCTNGCAAAAGCAACAATTTACAATTATAGATATTAGAATATATAACAAAGAAACATTAAAATTTTTATGAAATTTGTTCATTTTCAAACTTTGAACAATTTACATAATAATGTATCAAAAAAAATCGTAACGATTTGAGTACCAAGACAAGGAAAAAAAAATCTTAACGATTTTGAGGTATGACGTCATTTCGTAACCANTTACGGTCGCTGTAGTAACTTTTCCAACGAGACATGTTTGTAAACAACGCCTATGTCCCCTCCTTAATTGTGCACTTGCTTTGAAGTCTTCTAATGATTATAAAAGTAAAATAAACTGGAACGAAATACGCAAACAAATTTTAGCAAGGACCACTAATGTGAACGATTCCGTATTTCACCCAATATTTTCCAAATTTGAAATGGTCAAAATTTCTAGAATTTTTGCCGGAAATAAAGTTTTTGTACTTGAAGTCATTCATGATACATTTAAGGTTAACTTGAAGTGAATTATACGAATACAACACGGTCAAATAAAAAAATGATGTTCATTTGTATACAAATTGACTGTACTACCCTTAAATCATGTCAATAGCTTGCTGTCGTGGCGAGATAGCCATATCCATGCACATCTAGTCATAATATATAGTACATAACACTATGAACTCTGCTATGAGCCTTTATGGTCCAGTGGTAGCGCGTTCGCTTAGAGTGCGAGAGGTTCCGAGTTCGAACCCGGGCAGTGTCATTTTTTTTTCAACTCTTACTATATGCTACTTAACGTTATAGGGTATATGAAAATCAGAAGATTGATTTTTTGGACGTCCTGANTTCGTAACGATTTTGAGGTAGGGACTGTACATGGCATTTTCAAATTGATGGAATGTATGCCTTGTCCACAATAACGTGTTCTTTTTCATGCACGTTTGTAAACAAATCGAGCAGACCACCCTTAAATCATGTCAATAGCTTGCTGTCGTGGCGAGATAGCCATATCCATGCACACCTAGTCATAATATATAACACATAACACTGTAAAGTCTGCTATGAGCATTTATGGTCCAGTGGTAGCGCGTTCGCTTAGAGTGCGAGAGGTCCCGAGTTCGAAACCCGGGCAGGGTCACTCTTTTTTTCAACTCTTACTTTATGCTGCTTAACGTTATAGGGTATATGAAAATCAGAAGATTGATTTTTTGGACGTCCTGAACCCCGTAGAACAATTTTGTTGAAGATGCGAACCCAAATTAGGCCGCTAATTATATTTATGTAAAAAAAAAATTAAAAAAATGNGTCCACAATAACGTGTTCTTTTTCATGCACGTTTGTAAACAAATCGAGTAGACCACCCTTATATCATGTCAATAGCTTGCTGTCGTGGCGAGATAGCCATATCCATGCACACCTAGTCATAATATATAAAACAAAACACTATAAACTCTGCTATGAGCCTTTATGGTCCAGTGGTAGTGCGTTCGCTTCGAGTGCGAGAGGTCCCGAGTTCGAACCCGGGAAGTGTCATTTTTTTTTTTTCAACTCTTACTTTATGCTGCTTAAGGTTATAGGGTATATGAAAATCAGAAGATTGATTTTTGGACGTTCTGAACCCCGTAGAACAATTTTGTTGAAGATGCGACCCCGTTTTAGGCCGCTAATTATATTTATGTAAAAAAAAAATTAAAAAAATGTCATTAAGGCATTTAAAAATGGAGCAGGACTTTTGGCCCATTCTGAGCCATTATTTGCGATTATGACGTCATCGGTTGAACTTGAGCGCAAACGGACAAAAATCTTAAAACCTAACTTTCCATTTACTACAATGTGGCTGTTACAGTTTTTTTTCGATTTTTTTTTTGCTCGGCATCCCTTATTTTTTCTTCTTTAAACACGGCGGATCTGATGGTCTGGTCTAAAAATAAAAACTTCGTCAAATTAACCGACAAATCGGCCAAAATGGCCAAAATATAGGTTTCGGCCAAAAGTTTATTTCAAGGTTTCAATTTCTCATAATAAATCATAGGTACAAGTACAGTCAACATAATGTATATTAATATGTCTGGAATGTAGCTACATTGTAGCATGATACAGTATCATTGATACTAGTACATAAACTCAATACGTGCAGTTGTTTGAATTTNAAATGTCATTAAGGCATTTAAAAATGGCACAGGACCATTCTGAGCCATTATTTGCGATTATGACGTCATCGGTTGAACTTGAGCGCAAACGGACAAAAATCTTAAAACCTAACTTTTCATTTGCTACAATGTGGCTGTTACAGTTTTTTTTTCGATTTTTTTTTTGCTCGGCATCCCTTATTTTTTCTTCTCTTAGCACAATAAAGTGCTTTCAACTTCATTTGGGTTAATAAATCTAGAAAATTTAGACGTTTGAAAATTTCGATCAAACACGATAATGAAAAAATAAGCGAACTCTTTATCAAATTAAATTATAATGAAACAACTTGTTTCTGTATTATTTCTTTATTATAGTAGTCTATAATGTCCAATTTTCTAGTAAAACATGTTTGACTGCAAAATTGCTGCTAAATAATATCACAGGAGACACTTTTCACTCACTATTATGCGTTTTTAAGGTGATTTGTTCATACCGTATTTTTATTTTTTGAGCAGTTTTGGTGTGATCTATTTTATTTTTGTTTTATTAGTTGCTCTGAAACCAGGCGCACAAAACTCTTTCGGCGATTTTTGATATCTGTTTTTATTCATCAATTTTCAAGGTCATGAATGACGCGCATTTGCTCATTTTTTTGCGTTTTTCTTGAATATTTTTTTATCAGACATGTTTTTCAGAAATCGGAGAAAACAGTTTTGTGCGCCTTGTCAAAGCAAACCTTTTTCAGAAAATAAAAACTCAATATCATCAAAATTGTAAAAGTTTATCCAATATCCGATTTGATTTTAGGCCAAGTTGACTGCCATGTGGGTGGCCCGTGGTAATAATTATAGACAAATCAAATCAACTACCTCATCCAAGGACTTTACGAGAGTATTTTACAAAAAAGTAGATAAAAATTAATCGTGTAAAACGTCCGTTATGAACACTTTTCTGACACGTTATGTTTGTACACAACAGGCCATACCCGTCCTTAATGGTTTTGAGCATCAATATAATAATATTAAACGATGTGTTGCGTGAGTATAAAAATATTTCATTCTTCTCATTATGTTCTTTTTGGTTGCTTTTTGGAGACATACTGAAAAATATGTACGGGAACATATTAGCCCATATGTGTAATCACATTGACACATATCTTTTAGTATGTTCTCGCACATATTNTAGACTATTTATCAAAAATCGCTTCTTTACGATTGAGCGCCTGTGTAATAGGAACATTTGACCGAAAAGAACAAGTCGATACCACCAACGCTGTTCAATTGATGGACCGGACAATTTAATTTTTTTTGCAAGTTCAAGTCGACGTGGGCGGTCGACGTGAATAATTTTAAAAATAGAAATTATACCACGGTGAAGAAGAAGCGATGTTTTCATGGTACAACACAAAAAATATCGTAATCGCTTTTGTAGAACGTATTTTATAGCGTTTTTCCCGAACGCCCCGTTTGTAAACAAATCGACTGACCGGTCCTTAAGAACAAAATTTGATAATTTTCAACATGTTTGATATCAATTATATAATAATTGATAATGAAAGGAACAAATAAAGAAAATGATAAAAAAAAAGCATTTAACAATTGAGAAAAAAATAGAGATTTTAAAAAGTCGTCTCAGCGGCATAGTTTATGGATAACGTTCTAAAATCTGTATCTTAAAAAAACGTAAAAAGACATCGTTTTGTAGCATTATTTTCTTAAAAAAAACATGATTTGTCTAAGATCTTTTCGGAAATTCGATGCAAATTTCATCAAAACTTTTTTTTTTCTTTTTCACTCTGAAAATTACCAACACCACCTTCCAAAGTATACCACGGTGTACCACTTATGTACGTAAATTAACAAAACAATTTGAAAAAAGGTGTTAAGTTCCGTGATTCTTGTTAACTTCCGTGGGTATGGCGTAGGCGGAAAAGTTGTCGCGAAAAAACTGTTAAGTTCCGTCATTTTTGTTAAGTTCCGTGATTTTTGTTAAGTTCCGTGATTTTTGTTAAGTTCCGTGGCGTAGACAGGCGGTGTATGTTAAAGGAATGTATGTTTAATGATGATGTATATGACGGGAACGTATTCAGTGGGCAAAGATTCACTTGGGCCGAAAACTTCACTTCGTCGATAGGGTCGTCCGTAAGCAATCGCGATCGCCCAAGTGAACCTTTCGGCCCTAGTTAAAATTGATTGCCAAAATGAGTCTATTACACCAGATGCGCCGTTATGTTACATTTTTTTTTGCAAAACTTTTTCCAGCATTATCGCCCACGCACTTAGCCGTTATGTTACAAATTTCCGCTTTTTTTCAATTGTGTGGTTATTTATTTGATGCATGTTGCAGGAAATAAAAGGTTTCATCGTACTATGTTACAATATGTACAAAAAAACACGTATTGCGCAAAATTTTCAACTTACGTAATCACTATTTTCCGTTATGTAACAATTTGTACAAAAAAACACGTTTTGCGCAATATTTTCCCGTAGGATCCGTTATGTTACAATTTCTATTTTTTTTTTTTTGCGTTTTTCAGCAAAATCGCCTTCGTACTGCGCCGTTATGATACGATTTTCCGTTATGATTCACTTTTTTTATTTGGTTTTGTAACATAACGGCGCACGTGGTGTACTGGATTTTAATTTGTACCGTCGTTATAATACAATTTATAGAACGTATTGTAATAAAGTGTAATAAAAGATTCCTTTTACTGTGTTATTTTTGGAGAATAGATTGTTATTGTGTTCGCGGTGTGAAGGTTAAAATTTATCCACGTTTTCCCAAAATTTGGAAAAGTAACACTTTTATGCGTCCTAGTTATTCTTTTAAAACCGTAATCTCGATTTTTGGTGAAAATCTGATTTGACTAAAACGGGTCATGAGCCCCATCATCGATATAACATTTAATTCAAATTTCAACAGGCTTGTCTGTACTATGTTTATGTTTGAGACACTAGATTTAAAAACACAGCAAGACATAAAAAAATATATATTCATATGCCTAGTGATGTATAGGTCACGTAAGGAGACTTCTCTACGGCGACTTTTCTAATAATTATGGCCCATAAGATATGGGGTTAATAACTGTATGTTATACACAGCCTGCGCAGTTATCTTGAAAAAATTGCCGNATAATAAACATGTATATTTTTCTTTCTAGGAGACACAGAACTGGACTTTCCAAAGTTTTTTCGTTTCTTCAACGATCGTTTAATTGTGACGGAAGAGTTTGCCTGCTCTGTTAAAATCTTTATTGTCGAAGGTTTGTGATTTTTTGTTGTTTTTTAGGCAATTATCGCTAATTTTGTTTCTTGTAAAAAATAGAAAGCAGCGAAGACAACCTACTTATAAATGTGGAATCAATGTTGGAAGATATAAAAAACGCATTGCCAATTGAGACAGAGGTAAACGATAAACAACGTAACACAAATCAAAGTTCTAATAATCAAGAAGAATCACACTCAAGACCACTAACACCTCTCGAATCAAAGGCACAGCTGGTTATTAATTTAAATAATAGTATAACGTGTTTTTCAAGTGAAAGCGGGTCAAAAATGACAGCAAATGAGTAATCTTAAAATTGGGATTAGTAGGTGCATCGACTCCCTTGTGAAAGTCCTAAAAAACTACATTTTAAAAAACCTGGTTATTAAATTATTAATTAGTTCATTAATTAAAAATAATCATAACGTGTTTTGCAAGTGAAAGCGGGTCAAAATTGTCACCAAATGAGTAATCTTAAAATTGGGATTAGTAGGTGCATCGACTCCTTTGGAAAAGTCCTAAAAATAAACTACATTTTAGAAAACCTGGTTATTAATTAAAAATAATCATAACGTGTTTTGAAAGTGAAAGCGGGTTAAAAATGACAAAAAATGAGTAATTTTGAAAATGGGACTTGTAAGTGCATTGGTTCATTTGGAACTTGAAGTCTTAGGTTTAGAACTCTAGAATCTAGAATTTTAAAATCTAAAACACTAGAATCTACACTCTAGAATTATAACGTGTGTTGCAATTCAAAGCGGGTCGAAAACGACCCCGAGATTTGACATGTTATTATTGCAATACTAAGAGTTAACGCGACAATTTTCCGCTTCAAATTGATATTAATAAAGGCTTAAAAAAACCGTAAGCTACCGTAACGTAACTAAACTAAGAAATATTTTTTGACAAAAATCAATAAGCTTTCGGGCAAGTTTCTGACATTTTTTGAAAGTATACAAAATTCATCATTAATTAACGTGAATTTAAAATACATATTGATTGTTCACTATTTAATAACACAGAATTATCCCAAAAAACGTCTCATAATTTGTGCACGCACTGTATATCAAAATTTTGACGGAATAGTCAATAAAAGGAAAATACGTCTAATTAACCAGAACTTTAACTCGCCAAATTTTCCCCCAATTGGCTTTCCTGTCAAATGAGTTTGTCCCAGTTTTATATGAGATGTAAAAATGAATTAGATACCGGATTTTGACCAGCTGCCTCCGCCACCCCAATCGCCAAGGATATCAACTCCGAAAAAAACCAAGAAAAAGGTCACTTTCCCGGATGCCTTTCGTCCGATATTAAAACGATCTGAAATGTCCGAAATTGAACTGTAATTTTCAAAATAAAATAAAACTGTTTTACACGATTCAAATCAATGGCTTATTTTGTCCTTAGGACGCCTAAGTTAGCAGGTGTTAAATAATCTACCGGTTGAGTTTCATGAAAATCGGCCGAGCGTTTCTAGTTTTCCTTATCGGCATATTTTAAGATGATATAAACACAAATTTTCATTTTTTTATTTTGAACTAGGGTGTCCCTCCGTTCTCCCCTCTTTATAAATACGCCTCTACGTAAATAATTATACACTTTTTAACAATCCATAACAATTCAATTTTTATTGCGTAATTCGATTCGTTTTCAAATCACTACTTCATAATCATGATTAATCATACATCATAATAGTCATTAATATAGTTGCGTATTGATAAAGAGGGGAAAAAGGAGGGCCCCCACTGCTATAGAAAAAGACAAGAAAATTGCTCTATTCTTAAAACGCGCAGCCGATTTTCATGAAACTCAACCGGTAGACCTTTAGAATCTATAACTCCCAAATCTATAAATCCCAAATCTATAACTCTACAACCATAAAATCTAGAACTTCAGAATTTAGAATTCCAAAATCTAGAACTTTTAGAATTTAGAACTCCGAATTCTAGAACTTTAGAATCTGAAACTCCAAAATCTAGAACTTTTACAATATAGTCTAGAAAATAATTTTTCCCAAACTTACTTTTCAATTCACATTCAATTAACGTCGACTGAACATAAGTTTATAAATTGAATTTTATTCGAATAGACACCGCGGTTTTGGAATTGAATTTTCTGAAGAAATTAGTAATAATATTTAAAAATATTGGTTACACATTTTAAACTGAGAATTTGATATTGCGCAGCTCAATTATAAATAACAAAAAAAGTAAGCAAGTGAATTCGCGTCGCTGTTCATTGGCCAATAGGTACCGACGTGAATTCACGGACTTTAAGGTTTAAACAGATCAAAAAACTGTCGGAAAGGGAAAATTGAAGTTAATTGACTAGTACGGGAAACACTTCATTAGTTGACGGTTAACTGCTCGTTGATCATTTTTTTTTCTTTTGCGTTTTTTTTGATGTACTTTGTTACTGCTGTGTTTTTTGGTGAAATCCGGATTTGACGTAACTACATTGTCA
>SCLG01007531.1:0-10439 GCA_004367875.1 Oikopleura albicans
TTTACCCGCCCAGGACATTCTGTGAATGACCTTTCCCGCCCCTTTTATCTTATTGTTTGGCATTGGGTATTTTCTTCAAAATTTTGAAGAAAAGATCCAATGCCAGATAATTCCCCAACATAACGACCATGAGGGGGGCGTTTTACGGTCAATTGATGCAAATGTCAAAATTTCGGAAAAAATCTCGGAAAAAATGTCACCTCACGTAAAACGTTCTATGCCGCTCCTGATAAAAATTATATTATTTTTCTGTTCTAATTTAGTCAAGCACATCCTTGGCTAAGCTAAAATTATATTTCCATATATCTTGATTCAACACAATTTATAAAAAAGGTTTGGGTCGATTTCCCCACAACAACAAACTGGGTTTACACATGCAAATTGGGTTGTTATCGAATTTACCTCGTGTACCCGGGTATACCGTTCAATACACTATCATTGAATATTATCCGAGTTAACCCTTGTTTGTGGACAAGGGTATAAAACCTGACGATTTTAACTTTAACATGATTCACATTTTTTGACCAAAACATCTTTCCTAAATTTGAAAGTACAGGGGGCCCCAAAGTAAGGGCCCCCAAAGTAAGGGCCGCTCACCCAAAGTAAGGGCCACTACCCAAAGTAAGGGCCATCTTTTGTCACTTTTTTTTTCAAAAAATATTTTTCTCTCAAAGTAAGGGCCAAATGACTCGATGTTTTAGATAAAAACTCAAAATAAGGGCCATCGTTTCTCAAAACTTCTTTTTTTCTCAAAGTAAGGGCCAAAAAATAGGACTTTGGCCCCATGTCATGCATGTCAGGCGGCTCTTACTTTGAGAAAGCGGATTTTTGGTCTGATAGTCTGAAAAAGTAACCAATATGGCCATTTAGATTTGCAAGTTTTCATAAAAAATAACATTTAAACTAAGAAAATGAAGTTTCTGGAGACCCTCAAAAAAGTATCAGAAATCATTCTCAGGTTTTTTTGGATCACTATTTTTCAATTTAAAATAGAAAAGAACCCTGATTTTCCAATAATTAAACAAAATAAATTAAAATTATAAATGTTTACTTATATTTTTTTGTTGTCACACTATTTCCAAAAACATAATCCAACAAGCCGTTCAAAGGAAATAAAACGACTTATAAACTGGAACTCTCAAGTTCAACCTCGGTTTCAATCTCACTGTAAATGTTTACGCTTTGCGAAAAAATGGGAAATGGTTCCCAAAAAATGAAAAAAACCTGTATATCGCATTTTTTAATTGCTAGAATGTGTGCTCGTAAGAATAAGGTTTTTTGACACTTTTTAACAAATCGACCCTAACATCCTGAACTTAATAAAGAGAAGCAAAAACGGACATTTTTAGCAATATAAAAAAAGGTACTAAAATTTTACAAAGACCAAGAAATCAGCTAACAAGAGGCAGCACGTATTCCCACAGCAAAATTAGGAATTTCGGTGACGCGGGATCTCGACACACTGGCAGAGCGCCCTATACTGAAACATACTGATTTTTTTTTGTTTTGTGTCGACTTCCCCATTTGGTCTACTCGCGGGGGGAACCTTCAGTTTTGCCCCACCTTAACGGGTTTCTCGACACAAAAAATATTTTTATAAAGTGTGTCGAGATCCCCGGCACCCCCGTGAATTTCACGGACAGTTGTAATTTTTTATAGAATNAAAAAAAAAATTAAAAAGTGCAAAAATGTCCAGGCGGGCGCGCGGCAGTGAAATATTTTGACAAAAAAATCAATTCTTTAAAATTGAGTTAACTTCCCATTAACTGGCATATTGGTGATCGAGAATTCTAATCACGTTTGCGTTATACAAAAAGGTCGAATTAAAATGTCACAATTCATTGAAAATGTGACAAGATGCATATTCGTCTAGTTTGGGCTGAATTAACAAGTAGTATATTCACAGTTGCCCATTATAATCTATTTATCCAAAATTGTGGATAATTTTAATCAATTTGTGTATGAAGAAAAAAATCTCGAAAATAGCGTCCTAAAAAGGAGCATCGTCACGAAAAGGACCATTTTTCTATTAGAATGGCCCCATTTTGGCCAAAAAAGCGTCCCAAAAAGAAGCAATTCTCCCACAAAGGGGCGTCCCAAAAAGGAGTAAGGACTGTATACAGGGGGGCCCCAAAGTAAGGGCCACCTTTGTCGATTTTCAAAAGTGCCAAAAGATGGCCCTTACTTTGGGGTGGCCCTTACTTTGAGAAAGCGGATTATTGTCTGGTAGTCTCATAGCTAAAATAGCGTTAATTTTCTAAGGTTTAAAAAATCAAATTGAATTTTTTCTTATTTGTTTCAAAACCTTTAAATAAGTATCTAGGAAATTGTATTAAAACAATTTATTTTTAAATAATTAGGCTTTGAAAATAATTGTTTTATTAGCCGATCCAGGCATAGCTATAGCGGTACATTTTGTGCATTTCACTTTCCAAGTGGTGCCTCTTGTTAGCTGATTTCTTGGTCTTTGTAAAATTTTAGTACGTTTTTCGTATACCTATTGCTAAAAAAAGTCCGTTTTTGCTTCTCTTTATTAAGTTAAGGATGTTAGGGTCGACTTGTTAACAAAAAGTGTCAAAAAACCTAATTCTTAACGGGCACACATTCTAGCAGTTTAAAAATGCGATATACAGGTTTTCTCATTTTTCGGGAACCAGTTCCCATTTTTTCACAAAGCGTAACCATTTACAGTGAGCTTGAAACCGAGCTTGAACTTGAGAGTTCGAGTTAATAAGTCGTTTTATTTCATTTGAACGGCTTGTTGGATTTTTTTTTGGAAATAGTTTGAAAACAAAAAAATATAAGGAAACATTTATGATTTTAATTTATTTTTTTAATTACACCGCCTACCTACGTAAGTTAACAAAACCCACGTAAGTTAACAAAATTCACGTAAGTTAACAGTCTGCTCGCGACAACTTTTCCGCCTACGCCCTACCCGCGTAAGTTAACAAAATTCACGTAAATTAACACTTTTTTTCCAAATGTTTTGTTAATTTACGTACACACGTGGTACACCATGGTGTACTTTGGAAGGTGTNGCATTAAAAAATAACTAAAGAATATTTATTTTTGAAAAGTTGTATGAACATTTTTATAAATTCATGTTTTTATCGAAATTTTCAAGTACCACAATTTCTAGAATTTGATGGCCAAATGAACTTGGTCATGCTTGATATCATTAGCTAACACCTTAAATTATAATAAAAACCTCAAATATTAGACAAAAATGGATATCACTGATTTGTGGGTTCAGTTTGTACACAACATGACTGACCGGTCCTTAAAGAAATAAATAAACCATTCATCGGCATCGCAGTTATCCGGTGGTTTAGCTAAAAAATCTGCCGGATAACTGCTCAAAGCATAGGCGGATTGACTGGAACATGTGTTCGAGACAAACTGAGATTATAAATTTGAAAAAACTGTAGAGCAATAATAAGAAAAAGTAAAAAAAAATATTCAGACAAAATTTTGATTCAAAATCGTCTTTTTCAAATTTTATAAAAACTGCCCGGAATTCCGCGGAAACGACATCGACTGTACTCGCATGGATAAAAAAAAAAATACTGAAAAATTTTCCGGATCAAAAAGGATCTTCCTATTCGATTAGAGTTCTCTGATTAATCAAGTAACATTTTTTGAGTTAAAAAAATATTACACCCCCTGATCCCTTATTATCCCAGTTACGTAATAGAGCAAATTTGTATTCAAAATGTGGACCCGATAAAGGCGCAGGGGATGAATTCTAGGTTGATTGTTACTTTCGGGAAAAAAACGTGAAAAACACGGGTTTGATATGCCCGGTGGGAAAATCTTGCCACCGTTGTGTTTAGGGGTTAATTCAATGTTTGCTGATAATAAGATGTTAATAACGCGATAATTTCGCTATGAAGAAGCATTTCGCGGAAAATATTTTTTTCCGCGAAAAACTGTTTCTTCAAGATCCCGCGGTGCCCCTAATAGCCTATTCTTATTGTACTCGTATGTTAAACAAAAAATAGTCATTGAAAAAATAAATCAAAACCTGTCATTATCAAATAACATAAAGATCTAACAGGCTCATAAATTATTTTTACAATAACAATTTTCTTGTTACAAATTTATTCTCCGGCTCCTGCAGATGCCGCGTTTTGATTGGTGGAGCGAGAAAATAAATCGCCACGTCTGTGTTTGGTTATTTGAGCGCCATTGAGAGATGAAACAATTTCCCGGATATTTGAAATAAGCCTTCGCTATACCGACCTTTACATTTACGAGAAATTAAAATAGCGATTTTTATTCATTCAAAAAATAATCAATTTTTTACTAGAGAAATTTTAACAAATCAGCGATGTAAAATTACTGTTCTACTTTCCAGAACTGAACGGTTCTGTAGTACAGAATCTGTACATTTGAGTGTATTACANTAGTGCTGTGCAAAAAACCCTTATAACGAGACCCTGGTTAGTAAGTAAGTAGCAGTATGGAAAAAGTGGTAAGATAACCACTTAGGCCGTAGGCGGAAACCTCTATACATAGGGTCGTCGCCTGGGATTTTTACCCGATTTTGAAGTTGCTTTAATTCACCGATTACTTTTAGGGGTACTCGACCCCTGCGGAGCCGATGGTAACATTTAGAAGTCCCCAAATTATACCGGTTACAAATTAAACCACAAAAACCGTCAAAATTCTAGTTTTTTGGCTCTCCTATATTAGCTCAATGAAGCTCAACTGAGATTTTTTCAAAATAAGACGGCTGATCACGGCAGTTGCAGTGGTTCTAGTAAAAATGGCGCTCAGTGGCGCTCATGGTCGAAACCGCCGGTGAAATTGTTGGTAAATTTAAGACTCGAGATTTGTATGTCGATATGCATATTACTCGAAGCGCAACACTTCATTTAGTCAATTTACAAAAATAACTAATATAGTTGATTTTCTAGTTCGACCGTGAGCGCGAAAAAGGTTCAGCTCTAAAATTTTTTAAGCTTGCTTTAGAACGTTATCAGAAAGGAGTTTTTAGCTGATTGTTTTTTCTTCCGACATATCTAATCATTTTATGTGTTTAATAAACTACTTCACTTTGGAAATTATAAATAGAACACCCGATGAAATGACGTTTTGAAAATCGTATTTTCACTAGAATTTTTTTTTTCTTGAAGCGGTTAAACTGGTTCAAAATAACAACCCATTCAGTATTTCTGGTCGTTATTTTTGTATGAACTAATCATAAATACATTTTTCAATTTATAAACAACATTTAAATTAGTGTAGGATTTCTCTTTCTAGCCAAAAAAGAACAAATTGTTACAAATTTTGTGCATCATTTTTTTTTCTATTTTGCACCCGGAAAAGTTTTAATAAATAATTCTGAATGAACAAAATATTAGAGCCAAAAATATGTCGGGTGGATACATAACAGCGCAGGGCGTAGACGTATAAACTGGAAACAATTTCTCGAAAAAGCGGAAACATAATGGCACTGACGGGGTTGAGCGGAAACATAACGGCGCAGGGCGTGTATACATTTTGGTCCAAAAAGTGGTAAGATTACCCAATCTTGTAAGATACCCCTAAGGTGCCACCTAATAGGTGGTGTAATTAAAAATTTGGTATTGCGCAATTTCTCGCTCATGCTGTTATCTGGCTGGTCTTTCATTGGATAATAACAATGGGGTATAGCGCGATTCCCCGTTCGTGGTCTTATCTGGCCGTTTTCGGCCGAAAATTTTACAGATAGTCCGCCGACGCCCTGCGCAGTTATCTGGCCATTATTACGTAACAAAACATTTTTTCGATGTCGGCCAGATAACTGCGCAGGGGTGTATTATAAATAATCATATTATATGAGTCATATAGCAATATTAAAACTTCTTCAAATTTATTAAGGTCAACCATTATGGTCAATTGAGCCAAAAAATACGAAAAAGTAAAATAGCGAGCCAATTAATTCATGATGGTGATCCTAATAACACCTTTTATTTTTCAATTTTTTCTAGGTATTTTAAACAATAGTTACAGTCCTTAATTCCAATACATTAGTTACGGGTATTTTCAAAAACGTCCGTATTGAAAGTAACGAATGTAATCTTAAAATTTTTCCGTGCAAAATGCGTCCGTATTGAGACTATTTATGGACCATGAAATGAATCATGTTCCAGTTTCAAAAAAGGGCAGCGTCCGTATTGGAAAAAACATTTTTTTGTCGAAAAAGCGTCCGTATTGGAAGAATCGTCCGTATTGAGTGCGTCCCTATTGGAAGTAAGGACTATAATAGCCCCTTTTGTCTAGGCGTTCGGCGGAAAATAATCGACCATTTTCAGAAAAAATTGTTCTGTCACCCTGGACTTGAATAATTAAAAAATAGATTGACGTCAGATATGCACAGTAAGTATACTGCTAAAACTTTTTAAATTTTCCTGGAAATTTCGTAACGCCCTAAATTGTAAAACAATTCTATATTTCTTAATTTATTTCCCCATGTGAGAATTTTTCTTGAACGCGTTAATAAAAGTGAGAGCTTCATAAATTAAAGCACAAAATTTTAAGGTCACCTGTTTTTAGAAAAATGTCAAAAACTAATTGTTAAGTGTTCAATAATGAAAAGTAAAAACCGTGTTGGTTTCCGCATCCGGTGGTGCCAATTCCATAATAAACTGTATATAACTTATACTGTATAAGTATACATTTATATGTTTTTTTCGACTCGTATTTTTTGTTCAATGAAAATAAGTAAGAATACCTTTTAACCGTATGTTTAATCCGAATCTCATACAGTACAAAAAAAGTTTAAATATCATCTTTATTATTATTATTGTTATCAATTTGAATGTATTAAATTGCAATAAAAAATGTGTGTATGAAATTCAAAAACACGAAAACAATAAGAGAAAAAAAAGGAAAAAAAACACGACACGAGAAACTGACTCAGTTCTGTCTCTCACTGTGCAGACCCCCTTAGATTAATTTAAAAAGAAAAACAACTTTTAGACATAAACTTTATAGACAGGTTTATTAATGTACATTTTCATGAATATGGGCCCAACTTTATACGAATTCAACGTGACGTTTCCTACGACAAACTTCACCAAATATATTGAATTTTTTTTGGTTGACTTTTCAATATTCTTTAAATTGAGAATATTATTTTAACTAAGAATTTAAGTATTACTTAAAGATTATCTAATGGATTATCGAGATTTTTTTTGTTTTTCATTGTCTGTTTTGTTTTAGGAATTTCTAAAATGGAGACAAGAAAAGAATGAATGGGAACGAAGCGAAGAGCGCCGTGATCATGAATATGAACGTGCCGAAGATCTGAGGTTGGAAAAAGCTTATCAATTAAATTCGGGATTTCCTTATTNGAAAACAGCCCGTTAGGCCACACCGATGTCAAAGATGACCAAAAAACGTTGTTTAAATGAGATTTAAATTGAATGCACCTCTTTTTCATGTACCTTGTTCACTCAATTTATAATACTCTCCAGATACCCATAATTTACAACTCATAGGTTAAATCCGCTCGTTGCTTTGGGACACAATATCAATGCTGAATTGTAATAACTTTTTGTTTCAAAATAAGTATCTTACATAACACAGGGCGTATCATACGCCGTGTATTTTCGTCTTTTCAAAAACCGACCCTTATGTACCGACCTGACCCGTATTTGACGACATGGCCGATAATTTGGCCATTCTAGTGTTATTACGTAATTATAGTTTTTTGCGTTATACATCTGATATTTGAAATTATGAATAAAAAAAAATGTAAGTTCATCAGATTTTATAAATTAAACAAAAAAAAAGTGAAATTATAACAATTTTAATTAATTTTATCCGCGAGCGAATTAAAAAAAAATAAAGAAATGTCCAAGAAATGTCCATGGAAAATAATGCTCACATTAGCGACCTTTATTTACAGGGTGAGGTAATATAGATGCCAAGCCGTTTTTTGGTGACTTATATTCGCTCAGCGCACTCGCGAACCAAAAACGGCTTAGCATCTATATTACCTCACCCTGTACGTTTGAGCAATAATCTTTTTCTCGAAAAAATGACCCATTAAAACGGAGGCTTTTCTCATAACGGCGCAGCGGGTTATAATACCGGTATGTCCAACACTTTCATTTATAAGCCAAATATGAAAACTGAGTTATGATAGTATACTGGTTTAGTCTCATGAAAATCGGCTGCGCGTTTCTAGTATACCGTGTGGGCATATTTTAAAATGATATTGGCCAATAGGAGCACCCCATTGCAAGAAAAAAGAAGAAAATTGCTCTATTCTAGAAACGCTCAGCCGATTTTCATGAGACTAAACCTGTACCATATACATTATAGGGAACTTATTTTTCATAAATTATAATCTCTAATTGAATTTGCAGCGGGAAATGCAGGATTTTAACATTATTCGTTTAATGAAAAAAAAGGTTAAAAAATTAATATTAATCGTCGTTCAAAAAAGAATCGTTCGGAAAAGATTATTTCCAGGTTAAAACTTTTACCACATTTTAATGCTGAGTCCATTGATATTTTTTCCGTTTTGAGTATCTAGTCTTAAACTTGATCTGTTTGAGATTTCTTCACGAAAAAGTAAAATAAAATCGAACATAAAAAGTGCGACTGATTAACAATCATGTCAAGTGCTAAGACTAGTGGCAAAAGGCTAAATACTCGGATGGCAAAATGGAGCAGCACGGGTGTAATAATCATTATAGATAAGACTTGCCCGAAAATTTCACGCGTTATGAAAAGGAGGTCCCTAATTTGGAAAATGGACATTTTCTTTCAAGAAGACCAAAAAAGGGAAATTTTAGACGGGACACAAATTGCAAACATTAAAATATACATTTACATGTTGTGTACGGTAACGACAGATAAAACTTGGTTTAAATTTGATATGTTGCTTCTATAACAGGCGGTCAAATAATTAAGGGAAGGAATAATACTGTAAATTGTTTGTTTTTTGGTATTTTTCATAAAAAAGGACCTTGTCACGACGGCTTGGAAAAACATGTCTTTTTCAGAAAAGCCTTTTTTTTTCGAAAACTACCAAAAATATCTTGGTCAGACTTGTAAAGTGGTATTGGTGAAAGATATTTTGGCGACCAAAAATTTGTTTGGCGATCTAGAACTTGTTTGGCAATCTAAAACGTGTTTGGCGATCTAAAACTTGTTTGGCGATCTAAAACTTGTTTGGCGATCTAAAAATTGTCCAACAAAACACTTATTTTTGGTACTTTCGCGATCATAATTTGGTCGCCAAGTGTTGTTAAAACATGATCACCATCATGCATGACTTCGCGACCATATGATCGCCAAACAACCGAAAATACGAGTTTTTTGGGCACCTTTTTAGGTCGTCAAAATATTTTTTCGTCTAACCTTAATGGCTACCAAAATACCCCATGTCCTGGTATTAATACTGGACACAATGTAAAATACAGAATTGTGAATTCGGATATTCGAAAAAAAATGGTTCTTTATTTGGAAACCACGCCTCATATTTATAAAGTAACAATTGTCATGACACTGTGTCATCATATTATTTTTGTATAATTTCATCAACGCATTACAGTGAGCTGTATTAAATTCTAACACAAAAGATTACAAAAAAGTTTTTTTTTTTGATGTCGGTTAAAGGACATCCGTATTGCACATTTTTTGTACTTTAAAACTTCCGTTGATCAGAATAATTTAATCTGTAAGTCGCACTAGGCTGTCCATGGTTTAATTCGGGGATCTTCATATCGCTAAAATATCACTCAACTGATTCAGCATCTTCCACTAAGCCAAGAATTTCATTATGACAAATTCCTAACTTTAACTCTTAGGGGTCAAAATGAGCAAAAACGATCATTTTTGTGAAAAAAAAACAATTTTCGAGAAATCTAGGACTTGGACTTTCTAAGTTTTTTCCTATATTAAAGCTATATATCGCAGTGATTTTCAGACGCGAAAAAAAAAAATAATGTTACCACTTTTTGGTAACACTGCTTGACAGCGCGTCTGAGACCCATGTGTCCTGTCATTGGTCCTTTTCGAGCAATTTTCTTCTTTGAGCTTTAGAATTCAGCGCATTCCATTCTTTGAGCTTCATTGAGCTATTAAAAGTACCAATAAAAGGCCACATAGGCCTCAGACGCGCTGTCAAGCAGTGTTACCAAAAAGTGGTAACATTATTTATTTTTTTCGCGTTCGAAAATCACTGCGATATTTAAGCTTTACTTTAGTACTTTCATTCAATAAGAAAACTATTTACTAAATAGTATAATTTAAGTAAAATTTTTTTTTTGTCAGATGTCATTTCAAAATGAACAAACGTATAATTCGAATTTTTTGCTTTTGATTTTAAGCCAGACCGCGGACACCCTAGGTCGCACACAAATGCATTATAAAATAGAGCGCCATTTTTCGACAAAAAAAAATATACGACTAAGCTTCACTTATGAGTATGCGAT
>SCLG01007665.1:0-12809 GCA_004367875.1 Oikopleura albicans
AATTATTGCAAATTATTGTGAATTTTTAAGTGTGTGCATACGTGCACACAATTTCCGCCAACGGGTTATCAAAAAGTCCTTCCCCCTGAGAGTTAACAATATTGGGTTACCCTGCCACATTGTTACCACTTACAAAGATTAAAACTGACTGTAGGCTATAGCGTACAGCTTTCCTAAGAGATGAAACGAACGTATTCTCCAAAAGTTATTGTATTGTTTTTAGGGATATTTTGCGAAAAAAAACGTGTGTCATTTCCGTTGAATTACCCAGGAAGCGTAACTTCTCAGACGTGACAACGCCAAATATAGTTAGGGGCGCCAAGTTAGGGTTGTTTCCCACGAAACCTATAAATCAGGAATTTTAACAATACCGTCGTTATTGAAAAATACGAACAAGAAAAAAAGGAAAAGTCGGCCTCGCATGAGTTTAAGCAGCGCGCGAGCGATNGGGGAAGGATTTTTTGGGAGCCCGAAGGGGGAAAATGCGAGTTAAAACCCTTTATTCATGTTTTCAGGTTAACTTTATCACGAAAAATTCTCTCGTTAATTTTTTTGCGTTAAAATTTTAATGTAAAAAAAAAACAAAAATCGTAATTTCAATTTCTTAAAATTTTAAATTCATTTTTTTTTTTGCTTCAAAGTTGCTTCGCAACTAATTTTTTAGAAAATTTAGAATTTCAAAGTTTTCAAAGTACAGGGGGGCCCCATCATAAGGGACACTTTTGAAAAAGTGTCCCTTAATAGGGGGTGTCCCTTAATATGGGGCCCCCCTGTATATCATTTTTTTAAATTTTTAATTAAAAACTTTAAAAATACTTATTTTTTAACAATTAATTTTCCCGCATAAATCAAATTTAACTCCTACCTTCTCTTGCATTCGCGATCTGCCGAGATTTTCTCTAACGCCGACAGAACGGAAAACATGATTTTTTGTGTTTTTTTTCCAACTTTCTCTTTTTTTATCCTCTCTTCAACATTTCTAAAAAAACCCAAAAAACAGAATTATTATTTTGACGAGTTAAAAAGGCGCATTTTGGCAGCGATGTTTTTGCACAAAAAACACCGCGTCTAAAACTAAAAAAAAAAAACAGAAAAAAGCGAAAAATCAGAATTGAATTATTATTTTAGAGAAAAAAAAAATAATTGAAATTTGTAATTGGACGATTTTGAAATGGAGCGCGCTGATTGGACGAGGCGAAATGCGCGTGATGAATTGTGAGTTCGATTCTTCAAGGTTTTTTTTTTACTCGACGATAATCTTCACATAAGCGTTTTTAGCAAATTTATTTATTGTTAATTTTTTTTTGTAAAAAAAATAGTTGAAAATGGTAAAAATACAAGATGACTGAGAGTTTACCAGAGAGAGTACTGACGATTCCGTTGATTCTGTCCCTTCGTGGAAAAGTGGGTAATATTATTCTAGATAAATGCAATTTTTAAAATTTTTACCATGAGTATTTTTTTTCATTTTTTACCAAAATTTTGAAATTAAAATTTTCAACTTATTCTATCTTTTTAGTTCTAATTTTTGATCCAAAATTTAGATTTATTTGTTTTTTGTTTTAGTTTTTATTAAAAAAATTTCACATTCAATTTTTATTTCAAATTTTTAATTTTTCGTTTGATGATTTGAAATTCTCGCTTTTAAATTATTGTTTTTTTTGTTTCAAAATATCAAATCGTTCAATTATATTTAAAAAGGTTTATTTTAATTTATTTCAAATTTTCACCAACTGTAAACTTTACAGTGTAAACGGTACTTTGATATGTCATAGCTAGGGTAGCCGTCTGGGAAATCGAAATTTTAAAAAATGCTCCAAAAACTCTGAAAATTTTATACCAGATATATTTTGGGCCAAAAATAATTTTTTTCTTGTCCAGAAATTCTTTTTTTCAACCATACTGCAGATAAGGGGCCCATGGGGGGTTCAAGGTCAAAAAATGAAATGCGCGTAGTGTTTGTAGTATCACCGTTATAGTTTCGATCTAGAACCTATTCAGGACCAGGGACTCGAATTTTTTGTCAAAAAATTTTTTTTGACCCACCATACTTCAGATAAGGGACCCCCATATGGGGGTTCAAGGTCAAAAAATGAATTGGTCATATCTGGAGCACCATTTAACCCAATAATTTTTTGACAACGGCAAATTGTTTATTGGGTCAAACAGTACTTATAACGACAAAAACAAGTCAATTTTAGTATTTTACTCCAAGTTCAATTTTTGACCTTGGCATTTTTAACACCATTTGGTCCCTGGTGTATTCTGCCGCACCCAGCCGCAGACTGAAAATCACCCATTTAGGGTAGTTTTTTACGATCTACATCATATCTAAATATCGGCGTGGAGGGAGATGGAGGTGATTGTCAAAACAGAGAAAAACACGAAAAAAGACCCCCCACGAAGGCATTTGGTGGTGGTGTGAATTTTTGGAGGCGATATTATTTTTCGCCACCCTTGGTTTGGTATACCTGGAAAGTTTGAACGTCAAACTCTTAAATTTTTTTTCGCCCGAAAATCCCAGACGGCTACCCTAGTCATAGCCTATGACTCATAGCTTTATGTTCTAAGAATATGTAAAAATGTCGCAGTTCTCCAAAATTTTTTGTGTAAAAAATTGGGCATTTCGGAAAAATCCGTTTTTGGCGACGTGGGAAAACGCAGTGTCTGGTACAAACCGTGCTTAGAACCAAGTACGAAAAATCAGTCTAATCATAGTACAGTCCCTGCTCCCAAAGCGTTACGAAATGAGGTCATGAATCATGATCCAAAAGCATTTCGTAAAAAGTTAACTTAAAACTTTTCCAGCAACCTGTTTAAAATTGTACATCGGTTAAACGTATGCCTAGAGAAACAAATATCCAAGAAAAACTACTTTTAAGAGTTAAAAAGGCCTAAAAGGGTGACGTGACGTCATGACTCAAAATTGTTTTGAGCAACCAATCGTAACGCTTTGGGAACAGGGACTTAGGCACTTGGTTCAAGCTACTTTTTTGTTTACCGCCCTCCTTGGGTTTAATTTTCCCCCTCAGTGTTTATTTCATTTTTTCCACTCTGATAGTTTTTCTTGGCGAGTAATTTTCAATTTTGAAGATGATTTTTTGAATAAATACTTATTCAAGCACGAACCGATTAGAAAGTATCCATACTTTCACGCGAATTTTTGACGGTTTTATTATCGAAAACATTTTTTGGCCAAAAACAAAGTTTCCCTAGTTGGATCATGGACTAGTCTCAGAAATTATCCAGTAAGATAGGCCATGATGACTCATGCATCTTTGACCGCTAAATTATGTATTTTTCTCTAGATTTCTATTTAAATGTTTGAGTTTTATTGACTTATTTCAAAATTTCATTACCCCAAGACAGCTCAACGGTTTTACGAATGGGAAAAGTTTCCCGTTATCGCCAAATGGACCATTATTGGCGGCACCGGCATTTTGGCGTCACTGGCGGTTTGGATAATTTATCGCGAGCGGGTTAAAAAATACAAAATAATCCCGCCGCCGCCAATTAACGCCAAACAACATCTCGAGGACGAAGATGAAGAGCTGATCGAGGGCAAGGATGAAGGGGGTGACATCTTGTGGATAATTTTGTGTCTTAAATTCCACACGCAGTTTTATATTGTTTCACCATAAAAAGTGCGTGTTAAAATTTGGTCTGATCGTTGAACCACACCGTATATCATCATTTTTTAAAGTCTACACAGTTAAATTACAGCCAATTATTGTACGCAGATATAAATTTTCGTCACTTTCACGCCTTTGAACTGCGCAGTTATTTTGCCATTTTTCACATCACCTTTTTCCATACGAGGTCACCCCAACTGAAGTGACAAATTTGCCCCCAAGCGACCTTGCCGAAATCGAATTGTTGTCCAATGAAATGGCTTTTGTAAATGATTTTGTCGAAATTGATGCGACACGACCTCTGGCGGGAATTTCCCCGGATTCGAACGCTAAACAGACACCCTCAACCCCCAAGAGTCCGGTGGAGGATTTTAAATTGCCGACGGGGGACGCTAATGAAATTGCCATGTCTATTCATTCCCAGATTTCACGGGGTCTTCATGATTTACAGCGGGGTCTCCATTTGTCGGCGCTTTTCAAGGAACATACAAGTGGGACAAAGAGGATCAGGCGGCATAGTGCATTGCCCTCGGTTGACTCATCACCAATGAAACTTTCACCATCGGGAGATCAAGTAGGATCCGGTGGTCCTCCAACAACACCCCAGGCCGAGGTCAAAATCCGGACCGAATTTTTTTTTAACGCTTTTATGTGCGGCACCGCTATTTTTCCAAGAAAACGTTTTTCAGGGAATTTCCCGCGAACTTATTCTCCGAAAAATGTTTTTAAGGGGGTAAATGATGCTCAAATTCTCGACAATAAATGTCGACGAAAATCTATCATAAAATTTGAATGGCTAACATTATCAATTTATTTTTTTTTGCATAATCAAATTCAAACAATTTGTCTGGTCCATGAGTGCTCAAATTGTGCCCAGATATATCCGTANAAAAATATATCTAGAATTTTTTCTACAAAATAAGGAAAATTACAATTGTCCCATTATAGAATTTACTCAACAACACTAACCCCCTTAACTCTCAGGAAGGACTTTTTGATAACCCGTAGGGGGAAATTGTATGCACGTATGGACACACTTAAAAATTCACAATAATTCGCAATAATTCTGGTAAAACTGGTAAAGCCAAGTTGTAGAGCTCGTCAAACTACGTCGATCTGACTAATAAGAAATTGATTTCGGCCACCAGGGCCCCCTAGAGAGCTGTTTGAAATATCCAACCTACGCAAAAAATACCGCCAAGGGAATTTTCTCGAAAAGTTGAGGGGGGTCAGCAAATTGATTATATTGATTATTATACCAATTCTGCCCTACGAGGGCTCTTTATGCCTTAAATTGACGAAGAACCAAGTCGTGTGCATAAATGCACACACTTCCCCCTGCGAGTTAACTAACATGATAGCGACCAAAGATTCATTAAAATTTCTTCGAAAGAAAAGTTTTTTGAAAAACATTGTTTTTCCATAAAGTTTTGCCGAAAAACGTTTTCTTGGAAAAACTCTGTGCCTTCTCTACCGGTTCCGACCTCTTATCCCAGGAGGCGAAAAAGGAGAGACATCGTAGGCGGAATACGGATCGAAACAGCACATCCACTAGGCGGCGACTCATTAGTTGTTCCTCAAATAATTCAAATGAGATTCTGGACGAAGTGACGAATATTTTAAAATCGTCGGACCGGCTCGATAAAATGATGCGCTCAGATGACGCCATCTCGCGGATTTTATCCCACATTCGAAGTGATAGTGATGGGGAATCGGGCACCGAATCGGACAGAACGCTCCGAAATTCGAGCTCAATGTCCTCGGTCGACTCTTTCATGACCGCTTGTGACGAATTTGAGTATTCCACTTTTCCCTTTTTAATGAAGGGCATCGAGCTCGCCGAACTCGGCAAAGTCGACAGCCGTAAAGTACGGTACCAGCTTTTTGGGCAAAGGTCGGAGAGGGAATTTCTGGGAAAGTTGTATTGTATTCGAAAGGCCGAGCACGCCTGGTTAGCTGACCCGGCTTCCCGCAACTGGTTAAGGGATACTGGATTAACGACCATTTCCGGTTTGCTCGTCGCTGATGGGACCGACCCGGAGCCTTTCCAGGTTAGAGCAAATATTTCATATAAAATATTAAAAATTCAAGATACTGCTTTCTTTTTTTATATAGAGCGTCCATCGTAAAAATGTCGCAGATTCGTATTCTAGAAATTTTCTTAAATCTGCCATTTTCGAGCGAGCGAAACACAAAAAATAAAGCTCGTGTCACGACATGTCAAAATTCTAGAATGCGAATTTTCGATATTTTTACGATGGACGCTCTATAATGTTATTTTGCATGAATAACGAAGATTCGCAATAGCTGAATTCGAACATCATTTTTTAATAATAACAAAATAAAACAAACTCCAAATAAAAGTTGGCACAATAGCTGATTTTGGTTTACGGTCTCCATCAGTTAAACGAAAATATTTCTTGTTTTTTTTTGTTTTGGCGAAGCATTTTTGTTATTTAAAAAAGACCGGTTGGCAGATTTTCATTTGTCAAAAAAAAACAAGTGGATATTTACAAATGTGCGGAAAAGTTTAAAATATATTTTTAGGAGTCATTCGAAGCTCTTATTGACTGGAGCTGGCGTCACCCCGAAAATACGAAAGATGAACTTCAGCAGTTAAGGGTCCCTGAGGTCACTTTTTTCGATGTGGTCCTCGATTGGTGCATTTTGGACGCTATTGATGATCTAGCCAATCCGCCGTCTTCAATCACTTCCGTTATGAGCAATCGCTGGCTCGGTTTGAGAACGATTTTTTTTTATAAAAAAATATTTAAAAATGTTTTTTGTAGGTAATGATTTCAAGCGGACCGGAATGACTACGGCCGTATGGAGCTATATTAAAAAGAAACGTACCCAACTAGGAAGGGGGATCGAAATAGGAAAAAAACAATTAATTGGTATAAAGTGTATACTGAGGTACCTGCACTCTTTTTGGCCACTTTTCCACGAATATTGATATTTTTCGTTTTTTGCGAAATTTCTTGTGGTCCTTCTTACCCAAGACCTTAGAGCCATGTCATGTACTAAAAACAACCCCAATGACCGTCAATGAAAAGCCACTAGAAATATAAGAATAAAATTTGAATTTTTTTCATTTTTTTTTTTAATTACAGTCCTTACTCATTTATCGGACGCTTTCGGTTCGCGAAAATAGCGTCCGAAAAAGGAGCATCCTCACAAAGAGGTTCATTTTTATGTTAGCATGGCCCCATTTTGGCTGAAAACTCGTCCGAAAAAGGAACAATCGTCCGAGTAAGGACTGTAATAATATATTTGACCTAATCCAACTGGAATAAAATTCCAATTTTCGATCTCTACAAAAAGCAACCGTCGACAGTTTTATGGGACGGTTTTATGATATGGCGAATACGGTAACCCCCACGATTGCTTGGGGTCTTTTGGGGCCAAAAACGGACTATACGGAACTGTGCCGGTCCTTCCGGGCCGAAATTATTACCCTGTGTCAGGAATTATTTTCCTATCGGGATGCCTGGAAAACGGAAAGTGCTCTCAAGGCAGATATTCGGGAATTGATTTCAAAAACTTTTAAACGACTTCTGGCTTTGCTCTCTGACGCCAACAAGGAGAAATATGACTTTGTTGAACCGCCCGAAATTTAAAACCGTAATTTAAACATGAAATTAAAGCCTGCAATTTGATATTTTTAGACCTGAAAGTAATTTACTAAATGTAAACGTTTTAGCCTAAAATGACCTAAAGTTACCTCCACGGTGCAAATATTCTTTCAATCAAAATCGCAATTACTGATTTGCTAATATTTTGATTTTATGTTTGTCATGATTTTAGCTTAACCCTTGTCCGCCCGATCGAGATTTTCGTGGTTTGCAACGGTTTATGCAAAAAAAATTTTGCAGACCCAATTGGGCCATTTGAAACGGCGGATGAGGAGTTAAAATATTATACTTATGTTATCAATTCACAATTATTTCTATTTTATTTAATTCTGCTAAGTTTGTTTTAATGAAAAGTGTAGTTTTAAAGTGTCTGGGACCAAATTATGTGGTAATCTCGTACTTGTAAAAGGTGTGAAAATGTGATTTTTTTGGTAAAATACACCACCTGACCATTTGAATTAACACTAAAACTTGCAGAAAATGTTAATTGAAATGATTAGGTGGTGTATCTTAATTTTGCTTTTTTGTTTCACCGGAATGGATTTTTGTGTATTTTATTCGAAATTACAGATTGTTCAGGATAATTTTACATGCCATATTTTGCGTGTTTCACTCCGATCGTAAAATTAAAAAATAATTATCACGGTGGTTCAGGGTTAGGGTACATGGTATAAACCAGGTAAAATGCTGGAAAATAAGTAAAATCCACTGGATATGAATTCTGGGGGTTAACTTTATTTCCTATACTTCAATACTTGCCATGAAACTGTTTGATTTGTGTTTGTTTACATATTTTGTTTTATGTTTTTAAAAAATAAATTCATTTTACGTTGAGAGATATCAGCCTTTGTTGTTTTCTTTAGCAGGGTTACGAATTTACAGGTTTTTTGTGAAATTTGTTTCGTCAAAAATGTTATAAATGTTGGGTACGTAACGCTTCGTCAATGGAAATTTTCGCCAAAAAAACAAAATGTCAAAAAAATTATTTCGTGAAAAATGTTTCGTCAAAGTTTCAGATCATTCTTTTTTTAATTAAATTTGACGAAAAATAACAGGATTTTTTTTTAGTTTATAACAATCGAGATATTTATTTTATCACTTTTATACTGGTGTGGGTAAGAGTTTGTCACCGAGCTGAACCGGACTCGTGGTAAATTATGGGACCCGTCAATATANCGCCTGACGGCGCTTCCAACCCTACATAATATAATAACATATAATTTAATTATAATAAATATATAAATTAAATAGTTCCTTACGTCAGGATTTGTCGATATTAATAATATTCTAAGATATATTTCAGATATAATATCTGCTATCATATATTCACCATATCATATGGTCCATATGGTATGAATGAAGATGGTATTTTGGTTTATTGATACCAATATTGGTATATTAGTATCAATTTGGTATATTATTCAGAATAAGCTCTTCCCGTGTGCCGCAGGCACGCGGGAAGAGATTTCCGACTTGTTGAGTGAAAAAAAGAAAAACGAACTGAAAAAAAAGAGTAGGGTTTGTTAGCGCTCGTTTTCTTTCTCCTCTTTTTAAACCTTGAAAATTAGTTTTTAAAAAATTCAAATGCCCATATTAGCATTAAGAATTTTGTGCTTCAATTAATAAAATTGTCATTTTTATGATTTTTAACTCCTAAGAAGCGTATATAGCNTAGCATAAAGAGACCGAGCGAGAGACCGAGCAAGATTCGTGTGATAAACGTAAGAAATAAGACGAGAAGACACATTGAAAGTCAAGGCGCGCGCCTCGAGTGTTCATTGTCGGGAAACTCTTCGGCTGTCGGGAACAAGTTATTCTCAATAAATTGTCGGGAATAAGCTCTTCCCGTGTGCCGCAGGCACGCGGGAAGAGATTTCCGACTTGTTGAGTGAAAAAAAAGAGCGTTTGGAGGGCGCTCGTTCTTTTTATGCTCTGTTGTCTTTTTACTTTTTTCTTTTTTTCTACGCTCGTTTTTTTTCACTCCGCTGTTTTATCTTTCATCACACGAATCTATGTTTGTTCCTTAAAAATGAAGAAAATTTCTTCGTTAACATTATTAAACCTAAAAATCTAAAAATAAACTGTTTTTTTTTTCTCAATATGTTTTTTTTCTCCTTTTTAAATAACTCAATAATAAATCTGAAAATAATTCAAACGTTGTTTCATTTATACGCAACTGACACGCAAAAAATAGCAAAAAAATAGCAAAAAAATTGCTAAAAACACGCAAAAATGCCAAAAAAACGGCTTTTCCAAGAGAAACAAGCCGATCGACTGAATAGGTTGAGAGAACCCGTTAAACGGCCTAAAAACGCGTACGATGATTTTCAAGCAAAGTCGACATTGGCAAAAGACAACGGTTACAGAAAAAAAATCACCAGTTTTTATGATTTAATAAAAGGAATGTTTGAAAATTAAATAATAATTCTTGCCGAGCGCTAATCTTTCTAGATGTTCACATATGTTTACATATTTTATCATTTGTGCCCAAAAAGTGTATTTTTGATGAATTTACTTATAACATAATTCTGTCCCAATATAATTATTCGTAATATAAAGAAAATATTCGTGTCATGTTTAGAAAGTGGTCAGATTTTCCGTGAGTACGGTGAGTAATGTCTCTATAGATGCGCATGTTTCTTTATCTCTCTAGATGTGCACGTTTTTCGGAAATGGAAAATGCACATCTAGAAACCTCTGACTGTAATTATGTTAGAAAATATCACATCGTATATTCCGCCGAGAAATACCTATTGTTGTATTATATATGATGTGATATTTCAACATAATTTCAAAAGCGCTTTTTAGCGGAATATATAAGGTGGTATTCATGGGAACGAATCAATTTTCTGCAAACTAATTAATGTACTTGTTACTCACAGAGGATTTTCTGTGTCGGACGGCACATCAGGCGTTTTTGCTCCATTTAAGCGAGCTAACGGTTCCTAATATTATATCCGTTTGCCATTTTCGGACATACAAAGTTTTAAATATATAAAAAAATTATATTCACAAATATGAATTTTCGCTGTTAAATAATAATATCTATAAGTTAAATAATGGTGTTCGAAGGGATATAAATAACTATCCCTCTACAATTAGTCCATTACCTGTTTCTGAATTACGCATAAAAGTTTTAACTTGCCGTATGTAACATACGGTATGTTATTGTATAGTATCAATGAGTGGTCGCACTGCCCGTTTTTCATTTTTGGTACATTTTTTGTACCTGTAAAGTCAAGAAAACGCGTAAGGTAACTTCTCATCCAAACTGTATTACATTTTACGCATATTAATACATAAATGTTATCTCGGCGAGTTAACTGTTCCTATCCGGCACACTAACGCCCATTTAGATTAGGCGATTGGAAATTCGCCTTTATTTTACATATTTTGTGTCAAAAGTCTTTAACTACAGTTTGTTTTTTCATTCCGTATGCGGGGCGTGAGTCCAACCGTATTTTGTTTTTTACTTTTGTACATAGAGTGCGGAAATTGAGTTTGAGAATATGAGAAACACTATTCAGAATAGTATCCACAATGTATCTCTACATAACTTATGGTACATAACGGCGCAGCAAAAAAAAACTTTTTCAATTATTTTTATAACAGTTTTTTTAATAATACTATTGTCTAACGTTTTCGAAAAAAACGCAAAACTAAGTAGGTCTAATTTTTACGATATAATTTTTTACTTTGGTTTTTGACAAAAATTAATTGTTTTGGCAACTTTTTGTCTTGTTTCACGCAAAAAGTTTTTTAAGTGTAATATAAATATAATGGCGCTCGGGGGAAATCGAAACATAACGGCTTAGTGGGTAACCGGACTTACTCTAAATTTCAACGAGGTTGAATTTTACGTAGGAATTACATTGCAAATTATACTATAGAAATTATACTATAGTATAGAAAATTATAGTATACTTTAGTTATACTATTAATAATTGAGTATCGCCCAAAATGATCATATGTTAATTACTATGTGATAATATGTATTTATCGTTACAAAAAATAATCCCATTGTTATGTGGGATTTTTCCGGAATCCCACATTTGAATGTGGGATTCTTTCGGAATCCATCATTTGAATGTGGGATTCCGATCAGAATCCTACATTCAAATGTGGGATTCTGTCTGGAATACCACATTGTATATTCCGCGAAAAAAGCGCGAAAAAGTAATTATGTAATCTTATTTCCCATGTGAAATTGCGAATTTAATTTGACATGGGAAATTTCAACGTAAAATACACCGGGCATTGGGAAATTTCGAAATAATTTCACATCGTNTTTGGCAGCTTTCAAAATTGTCGTTTTTTCACGTCAAAAATTTCACCCCAAGAGTTTATCTGTGCGAGTTAAGTTGAAAAAAAAATAAGAAATGGACAGGTCAAATTTTCGAAAAAAAACTGTTTTGGCCAAAATGTTCGTCTTGAAAAGTTAGCTTTTAATATTTTTGGAAAATCAAGGTCAAGTTCAACGAGTCACGTGATAAATTAGGATAAAGGCATGGTTTTTGGCCAAACGAAAAACACGATATCTAGGGGTTAAATAATTTTTTTTCAACTTTTTATGCGTTTTTTGGGGTTTTCATAAGAAAATCTTACAGTCGCATGAGAATTGGCTCCGTAGGCCCTCCAAAACTCCTATGGGAGAATCGTATGGAAATCTCCTGATTTTCACTAAATTACGTTAAAATTGTAGTTTGATACTTGGAAACACCAAATTTCGTAATAAAATAACCATCTACGACAATACTGGGAATAAAAAAAATACCATCACTCTCCAGAACTCATATATTGGAATCGTATGGAATTCTCCTGATTTTTTTTCAAATATGCTTAAATCGTCGTTTTTAACTTGAAAACGCCCAATAGGGTTGTAAAATGACCATCTAAGGCATATTGAAGTAATGAAATTATACCAACAATCTCCAGAACTGATATATACGAATCGTATGGAATTCTCCTGATTTTTTTTTCAAATGTGCTTTAATTATAGTTTTTTAACTTGCAACGGCCAATAGGGTAGTAAAATGACCATCTAAAGCATAATAAAGAGCCAAAATTATATCATTACTCTTCAGAACTCATGTGTACGAATCGTATGGAAATTTCCCGATTTTTTTCAAATGTGCTTAAATCGTCGTTTTTTGTATTTGAAAACGCCAAATAAGGTTGTAAAATGACCATCTAAAGCATATTGAAGTAATGAAGTTATACCGACAATCTCCAGAACTGATATATACGAATCGTATGGAATTCTCCTGATTTTTTTTTCAAATGTGTTTTTTATAGTTTTTTACTTGAAAACGGCCAATAGGGTAGTAAAATGACCATCTTAGGCATATTTAAGTATTGAAATTGTACCATCACTGTCCAAAATGATATATACGTATGAAATTCTTCTGATTTTTCAAAATATGCTTAAACCGTCGTTTTTAAACAGTCTCAGGACAGAACAGACTCGCGAAGCGGGGCTAATTAAGCTCATGTAACCAGTCCCAGGACAGAGCAGAGTAACCTGGGACTGGTTACACGCGCT
>SCLG01007758.1:0-13905 GCA_004367875.1 Oikopleura albicans
TTACTCGAAGCATTTGAGGTTGAAGGACAAAAATCTTGCAATTTTACTCGGAACGTCATCAAAACCGCGAGTACCCATATGAGTTGATTGGGTACTTATTCGTAAATCGTTTAAAAGTGGATTGTTAAAATTAAAAAGGGCCGCTCGTTTGTTGATGTGAGCTCGACAAAATTTATAAATATAAAAAAGGGATGCGTTCCCCGTTTATTGACAAAATAAGCTGTGTAAAAAAATGAACCACGGAAACAATACAGAATTCGAACACATTTGCATAAAAGCTACTTATATCTGTGTGAGGAGCGTATAATGGGCGAAACTGGAGAAAAGACGCTCTCGTTTTGGTATTTTTGGGTTTTAATTCGCAAAAGTATACGTCATTCATTTTGATTGTTTCTTTCAATGTATATACACCCCTAATCGGTATTCCTACTAAACTTATTTTACCAAAGATTAGTGATCTTACCACTTTTCGGCCTAAACGTACACAATTTCTAATTACAGTTGTGGAAGCATTATCGTAACACTTCTAAAACAAATTATTCAGTTACAGTATTTGGGCCCAGATTGGGATAGGATCGGTTAACTATAATGGTAACACTTTTACTGTATATAACGTATATATACACCACCTAACCCGTTATGTTAACACCCGTTATGTTAACAAAATTCAATTATGTTAATACTTTTTGAGATTTGATGAACTTCAATTTCAAATTATTTAACCAAACGCCCTACCCAATTATGTTAACAAAATTCCATTATGTTAACAGTTTTTGAGGTTTGATGGTGTTAAGATAACGGGTTAGGTGGTGTATCAAAAAAAAATCATGTATTTCATATAAAGGGTATGGTTGGCGATAGTTGAAGCCTTATCGACGATAAGTTATCGTAATAGTGAAGCGTAATCGTAATAGTGCAGCCTAATTGTAACAGTGAATCATAATCGTAACAGTGAAGCCTAATCGTAACAAATTATACACATCGTAACATTTTTTGGGATGTGTAAGTGTTATTATTAGGCTTCCACAATTGTATCTTACAAGGTCTTACCCGATTATCTTTGTCACTTTTCACAGTTGTTTAACTGTTGTGTTAACACGTTTTATTTTAACAATAAATGTCTTATATAGACAACTTTTGGCCCAATGAGTCAAAATATATTGGACAAATAGTTCTGATAAGGTAAGGCCGAAATGAGGCAAGGTTGTAACTATGATTTTTCATGGTTTTTTGACATATAAAGTCCTTACTCATTTATCGGACGCTCATTTATCGGACGCTTTTTCGGCCAAAATGGGGCCATTCTAATAGAAAAGTGGTCCTTTTTGTAACGATGCTCCTTTTTCGGACGTTATTTTCGAGATCCGAAAAGGTCCGACAAATGAGTAAGGACTGTATTTAACTCTTAAATTATGTAGATGAACGAGTTATTTCAAAATTGCAGTCTGGAATTTATTTCTAAAAATAATAAACTATATTCGGTAAAACTAACACTGCTCAGCGCACAGACCTAGCGACAGAAGAGTTCTGGCCCAATTGTGTGAGAATTTTTTCCCACAAAATAAATCAATTACGCTAATTAGGTATGAAGATTTCGATTCATTGCAGATTTTGCTAATTTGATACCCAGCAGGCCGATACTTCCGATTCTCTCAACGCAAAGACAAAAATGTCACACCAATAATGCCGTTTTGGGGATAGCCTAAATAACCAGAAAAAACAAATATATCTGGCGAGAGTGAACTCNGTCAACGGGAAAGCTCAAATTTCCTGGTCCTAATTTTTTTAATCAAATCGGACTAAGTCCGACTTGTCTTTAGATTGTTTTTGTTTTTTTTTCAAAAAAAAATTGTCAAAGCTTGTCTGCTGAAGAGAACTTGAGTGAAGTGGTAAGTTTTTATGTTTTTTTTTTATTTCACTGTGTACAGTCACTGTGTACACTGTGTACACTGTACACCCCCTGCGCCGTTATGTTTCCGCTAAGCCCCGTCGGTGCCATTATGTTTCCGCTTTTTCGAGTAATTTTTTCCAGTTTATACTCCTACGCACTGCGCTGTTATGTTTCCGCCCGGCATATTTTCGGCCCTAATATTTTGTTCATTAAAATTATTTACATATTTTTCTTTTCATTTCTGGTTCTAGAGTAGAACTTCTAGTGGTGAAAACTTAATAGCTTTGGTTTTAATTGTCATTCGAATCCCATTTATCGATATACAGTACGTGAGGTATCGTATGTTACAGTTTCTGACCGGAAAATTAAAAGTCTCGCTGAAAGTGTCAACGAAAATGTCAACTCGTTACCTCACCGACTGTATTATAATTTAGAATAAAAATGTGTCTGTTTTTGGCCCAGCTTGATTGGGGGTTAACGAGATCTAACACGGTCAATATAAAAATACATGGTAACTTATTAAGGTTACGTAGCCACCGATAAACTAAATGAAAATTTATTTTTTATCTGGCATTTTATCTCTTATTTCTGTTTGGCAGTTCATTCACGCATTTTTGTGCTTGGAAATTCTAAACATACTAGAAGGGCCCCGTAGGAGCCGTTATGTTTCCGCACATACAAATTTCCGACAAATCGCCTACACATTGCGCCGTTATGTTCCCGACGGTGCCGTTATGTTTCCGGTTTTTGGAACGATTTGGTGGAAACATAACGGCGCAGGGGGTGTATTTTGTAAAATTTTGGGTCATCAAATAACACCGTGGGGAATCCTCAGTCCGAGGACCGACTCTTATTTTGTTTCTCCTGAAAAAGTGGCATTTATTATGGGGTTAATCATAAGGAAGGGTAGCCCTTAACCGTTGTTTACCGGCCTTGCCGAAAAGCGGCAAACGACACTGGTATTTGAACAAAAATAGGTAGGCCCGGTTCTATTTGAGCATAGGAACAATTTGAGTAATGCGGTTAATATAAATGAAACAAAAGAACTAAAAAAACGGAAAATTTTTTTCAGTATTTTGTTAACTTTTGCTGGCTCAAAATTTTTGGACAATATAGATTTGTCATTTATTCCGTCGATTATCGTCTTTCCGTATATACAGTGTATATTATACACACAAAAACCCTTAAAGGGTAGTACGGTCGATTTGTTTACAAAAAAATGCAAAAAAGAAAGGCTTCCTGGAGACAGGGCATACGTTATAGAAGTTTGGGAATACTGTGAGAACCTATATCCATCCTTTGTGATTCATTTCCCGTTTTTTGCGGGACCATAACTATTGGTAGTGAACTTCAGTCAGACCGGAAACTTGGCACATCCGGATTTTTTAAAACAGTATAACGAATTAATGGCTTTATAGATTCATTTGCGTTTTTTTGCAAACCCTTCCTATAACAATAAACTTGTGATTCGCTAGAGAACATTTCAAAAATAATTTTTTGTTCGTGAAATAATGATTTTATTTTATTGTTTTTTTTGAACTTTCAACTCAAAAAAAAAATATTTTCTTGGACAAANAAACCGATCAAATGTTCTGTTCTCTTAAGGGTAGTACGGTCGATTTGTTTACAAACAAATGCAAAAAAGAAAGACTTCCTGGAGAGAGGACAAACATTTTATAAGTTTGGGAATACTATAAGAACCTATATCCATCCTTAGTGATTCATTTCCCCTTTTTTGCGGGACCATAACTATTGGCAGTGAACTTCAGTCAGACCGGAAACTTGGCACATCCGGATTTTTTGAAACAATATAACGAATTAACGGCGTTATAGATTCATTTCCGTTTTTTTGCAAACCCTTCCTATAACAATAAACTAGGGATTTGAAAGAGGAATTTCAAAAATATTTTTTTGTTCGTGAAATAATGAGTTTTTATTGTTTTTATCAACTTTCAACTCGGAAAAAAATTATTTTTTTGAACAAAATCTTAAAATGTTCTCTAACGAAACCCTCGACAAACAACTTGCAATTAGGTATAAGAAAGAATTAGATCGTTAGGGTTTGCCGTATTAACGGAATATTGTTTGAAGTACTTTTTGCACACCATTTTTTGAGTAAAAATGATAATATATTGTGTTNGTTTGTATCGGTTATATTTGTTGTTTTAATAGTTGTGTTTTTTGTTGTTGCTACGACACGATCATCATTTATTGCCAGCGGTTGGGAGTCGTCAGTTACTACCTGAATTAGTGACGATACAAACACTGTATCAGGTGTGGGAATAAATAAAAATGGGAAAAATAATGCTGAGGAAATTTCAGTAATTCCATCATCTCCGCTTCCGACAGCGACCTCCTCTGATTTTGTTGTTGTTGTTGTTGTTGTTGTTAGTGGCATAGTTGTCACATTTTTGAGGCTGATTTTACTTGTTTGATTGTTCGAACGTTCATCAGTTAGGGTTATAGATGGTCGTGTGCTATTTATTGTTTCGTTTTGCTCACTTTTCTCGATTGCTAGTAAGTGTGTTGGCCCTGTTGACGTTATGCTTGTTGGTTTGATATTTGTATTGTTCGTTGTTGTACCAACTGTGATAAATTCGGTCATTTCTTTTGATGTCAGATTTGAAAAATTCGTAGTTAACGTCGTTGATGTAGATTTTGTCAATACTGTGGGAACATAATCGATCGACGGATCCATTGTAAGTTGTTCTGCGGTCGTTGTTGATACCTTACGCGACGGTTTAGTAGTGAATTTATCAATAGAGTTTTCAAAACTTGTTGTTTCAACTTCCCCAATTTTCGTATTGATAATTGATGTATTCATTGTTGTTGTTGTTGGGTTTATAACTTCCAATATTTCTGAAGTTGTTGTTGTTTGTTCTATATCAGTATTGATATTCTTTTCTGATGCGGTGACAAGTATCTCAGAAATATCAGTTATTAATTCTGGTGATGATATAAATTGCTTTGTGTTGTTCATTATTGTTTCCATCTTCGTTGTTTCATTATCCGCTATGAAAGTGAATTCTGCATTTTGTATCGTTGTCGATTCGGTTGTTTTTATATTTGATTTTGATGTAGTGCGTTGCGCTGCTGTCAAATTCAAATTGACAGTGGAAGTGTTATTGACATCACTTAGTGTGTCTGGATTCGTTGTTTGTTGTACATTTATCAGTGGTGAATCATTGTTTGTAATTGTTGTTAAATTAATTAATGACTGTTCAAAGTTATCTTCCTCGGTTGTTGCCGATTCTGTTCTAGGTGTTTTGTTAATAATACTACTTGTTGAAGTTAATGTCGAAGTAGTTATTTCTTTTGTTGTTGTAATTGTAGGTTTTGTTGTCAGTTTTGAGACTATCAAACTTTCTGTATCAGTTGTTGACCATTCATGCGTTGTAACATTAATCGGTTCTGAAGTTGTGAGTTCAGAGTTTTGTGTTGTGCTTTTAAAGGCATCCATTTCCGAAGTTGTTGTTGAATAATCTGCTTTAATTTTCTTTGTTGTACCCGTATTTGGACGCGTTGTTTCTACATATTCTCTTGTTGTTCTATCCGTTATTATAGTTTCACTTGTTATTGATACGTCAGCTCCTCCAGTTGTTGGGAAATAATCTGAATGTGTTAACGCAGATGTTTTAATTGTAGGTGAAGAAAAGTTTTGTTGTTTCCGGGTTGTCAATGGTATTGTTGTTTTTAAGGGTAGTACGGTCAATTTGTTTACAAATGAACATCAGTTTTTTATTTGACCGGGTTGTATGCGTAAAATTCACTTCAAGTTAACCTTAAGTGTATCATGAATGACTTCAAGTACAAAAACTTTATTTCCGGCAAAAATTCTAAAAATTTTGACCATTTCAAATTTGGAAAATATTGGGTGAAATACGGAATCGTTCACATAAGTGGTCCTTGCTAAAATTTGTTTGCGTATTTCGTTCCAGTTTATTTTACTTTAATAATCATAAGAAGACTTCAAAACAAGTACAAAACTAATTTGATCAAAAACTAAGACCGCATTATTTGCTAAAAACACCATATAATATCATTTTTACTCAAAAAATGGTGTCCAAAAATTACTTCAAACAATATTCCGTTAATACGGCAAACCCTAACGATCTAATTTTTTTTTATACCCAATTGCAAGTAGTTTGTCGAGGGTTTCGTTAGAGAACATTTCAAGATTTTGTCCAAAAAAATAATTTTTTTTCGAGTTGAAAGTTGATAAAAACAATAAAAACTCATTATTTCACGAACAAAAAATTATTTTTGAAATTCCTCTTTCAAATCCCTAGTTTATTGTTATAGGAAGGGTTTGCAAAAAACGCAAATGAATCTATAAAGCCATTAATTCGTCATATTGTTTTAAAAAATCCGGATGTGCCAAGTTTCCGGTCTGACTGAAGGTCACTGCCAATAGTTATGGTCCCGCAAAAAAGGGGAAATGAATCATAGAGGATGGATATAGGTTCTCATAGTATTCCCAAACTTATAAAATGTATGTCCTGTCTCCAGAAAGCCTTTCTTTTTTGCATTTGTTTGTAAACAAATCGACCGTACTACCCTTAAAAACAATGGTGATGTAGTCGATACTTCGGGTAGTTGTGTATCGTGTTTTGTACTCGTTGGTGTGGTAATTGTTGTACTAGTTTTCGTTTGATTCGCAACCTTTGATGAGGATGCAGACATGTCCGTTGCATCTGTTGATATCGTTGTTGTTATTTGTACGGTCGAATCAAATGTTGGTATTGATTTGGTTACTGTGGAAACCTTCGGTTTCGTTGTTAATGTTGTAAACTTGTTGTTTTGAGTCGTATTTCTCATAGCTGTAGTTGGTATATTATGAATTTTTGTTGACATAAAAGCTGTTGATGTCGTTTGTTTTGTTAGAATGGTTGTAGCCATGGTTGATATCGGCATTGTTGTTGTCTTGATTATTGTAGAAGCTTCATGATTACTAACTTCGGAAGTGATTGTAGTTGTTGTTTGGTTAGGTGCCGTTATCGTTGGTGACGCTTTAGTACTTGTTCCGAGGGTAATGACGTTCTCAGTGGCTGTTGTTACAACTGGTGTTGTTTTGTGTGGCGAAGTAGTTTTGATGCTGGCGGTAGTACGCGTAGTGACAATGTTGCTTGAATCCGTAATTCTTGACAATATTGTATTTATTGTTTTAGTAGTAGTAAAACTTGTTGTATACGAAGTTGTTTCATGTATTGTGGCCATTTTAGTTGTTTTACTAGTTGGTTTAGGCGCTGTAGTAGATCTGGTAGCTATGGTCATGATTATTTCGGAAGTTGCAGCAGATGATGAAGTAGTTTTTAATTGTATCGTAGGTCTTGTAATTGTGCCAGTTTTAATTGTAGAAGCGAATGTAGTTGTTGATAAAATTGTCGTTGGGGATACAGTTGTAGAAATTGTAATTCTCAGAATATTTGAAGTAGTCGCAGAAATTGTGGTAGATGCAGNAAATGAGTAAGGACTGAAATGCATCTTTTACATACACCGCCTGTCTACGGAAGTTAACGCCCCTAAACTTAACAATTTGCCCGGAACTTAACAAAATGTCCGGAACTTAACAGTCATCTCGCGTCAACTTTTCCGCCTACGCACTGCGACCTAAACTTAACAAAATACCCGGAACTTCACAAAAATCCCCGAACTTAACACCTTTTTTTCCTCAGCGCTTTGTTAAGTTCCGTAGACAGGTGGTGTAAGATTAGTATGAGAGAAAAAATATTACTCCAATGTTTATAATTAATTCCAGTCATTCATTCTTTTTTCAACCTACGTTGACGCAAATTGAAGTTAACAGTCATGTGCCTCGAGTTTACTACAGCCCTCCCCCTCTTAAGTGCCGCCCTCTTAAGTGCCGTCACCCTCTTAAGTGCCGCGTTTTTCTGATTTGAAAAACAACTCCTAAAGTGCTGTCTTTTTCGATTAAAAAAAAGTACTCCTTTGTGTCGTTTTTTTTAGTTTGATTTTGTTGTATCTTATATACTAAGGTATTGCTATGTTCTTTAGTTTAGAAATGAAAATATTCCAGATAATGTTTGGGACAAGAAGAAAAAAAAATTTTTTTTTTTGGGGAAAACCTCCCTCGAAGAAAACATGTTTCGGGGGAAAGTTCAAAAATGGGTTTTTGAAGAATACGTTTTTTCGGAGGAAAGTCAAAGGCTTCTTTCAAAACAGCTGCTCTCAATTCGCCCCTGATGCACTACACTGTATTGTGGTTTCTTCGGGAAAATATTTTTCGAGGAAAAGTTTCTTGAGAAAATGTCAAGAAAAAGTTTTACGAAGTACCGGGTTATGTTCCCCGAAAAACGTGCTGCCTCAAAAAGAATACCTAATCACCAATTTTTGAAAATAATAATGAACACAAATGAATGAAAAACTCGTTTTCAAGCTAGAAAAAATAAATATGAGCAAAAAATTGTTTTATAATGAAAAATGTCCCATGGAAGCGAACCCCTTCTTAAGTGCCACGTTTTTGGCCACTCATGTGCGGCACTTAAGAGGGTGAGGGCTGTATAACAGTCATGCGCATCTGGGGTAGATAGCTACCCAATTTGCTCTAGCGCGCCGAACAATGAACGGATTTTTTTTATTATCATTTTATTTTGAAGCCCTGTTCTTCTTCTCTTACTGGGTGGTTGTCAACCTTAACCCTCGTCCTCCACGGACCCAAACGTAAAAACGATTTTCTAAAAAAAATATTTTTCTCCCATATGAAAACGTAAAAAAATTTTGATTTCAAAAATCCGTTGTCCGTTTTTCATTATCACAAGCCGTTCTCTTTTTATTTCGAAATAAAATGAAAATGGGTAGCTAGCTACCCAATATGTGCATGACTGTTAAAAATTATTATTATTACTCCAGAATGNATGTGATATCATACTATTATATGAGCAATCGGATTAAAACCTCAATAAAGATTGGTCGCAGAATAAAACTATCTAAATAATTATTTCACTGAGCCGTTGTGCCCTTGATAATTTGAGGCCGTAATCTTACTATGAGAAAATTGTGCGTAAAAATTGTGGATGAGATATTCCTAAAACTACTTTCGCAAAATTTCGTGATGTTCAAGAGATTTTTTTGGATTTGGGATTTTTTGAGTTTAGAGTTCCATATAAATTTATGAAATTAATTTTTTGGCATGCGTGCTATTTTTACAACAAATTATTTTATATTATACACCCACTGCGCATTTATCTGATCTGCATTTGTTACGTAATAACGGCCAGATAACTGCGCAGGGCGTGAGTGTTCGGAAAAGGGGGCTGGATTTACCCGAAGGGTGTAGTTATTAGACTCAGTTAAAAATAAACAAGAAAGAGTGACAAGAAAAATTGTATTTTATTTTTTGTTGAGAATTTACGGCCAGATAACTGCGCACTGTGCGCAAATGGAGTAGCTGGAAAATGTTTACTCGAAATTCCCGCTAGATAAATGAACCAGCGGGAATTCCGGCCAGATAACTAGAAGGTGTATAAAATAAAAGTTAACAGCAATGATCTTGGTATCTATGATATATAGACTCTACGTTCTGGAGTAATAATAATAATTTTTAACAGTCATGCACATATTGAGTAGCTAGCTACCCATTTTCATTTTATTTCGAAATAAAAAGAGAACGGCTTGTGATAATGAAAAACGGACAACGGATTTTTGAAATCAAAATTTTTTTACGTTTTTATATGGGAGAAAAATATTTTTTTTTAGAAAATCAATGTTTGGCGCGCTAGAGCAAATTGGGTAGCTATCTACCCCAGATGCGCATGACTGTTATACAGCCCTCCTAAGTGCCGCACTTGAGTGGCCAAAAACGGGGCACTTAATGAGGGGGTGGCACTTAAGAAGGGGTTCGCTTCCATGGGACATTTTTCATTAAAAAACAATTTTTTTTGCTCATATTTATGTTTTTCTAGCTTGAAAACGAGTTTTTCATTCATTTGTGTTCATTATTATTTTCAAAAATTGGTGATTGACGATTAGGTATTCTTTTTTGAGGCAGCACGTTTTTCGGGGAACATAACCCGGTGCTTCGTAAAACTTTTTCTTGACATTTTCTCAAGAAACTATTCCTCGAAAAATATTTTCCCGAAGAAACCACAATAGTGCATCAGGGGCGAATTGAGAGCAGCTGTTTTAAAAGAAGCCCTTGACTTTCCTCCGTAAAAACGTATTATTCAAAAACCGATTTTTGAACTTTCCACCGAAACATGTTTTCTTCGAGGGACGTTTTCCCCGAAAAAAATTTTTTTTTGTATTTGTCCCAAACATTATCTGGAATATTTTCATTTCTAAACTAAAGAACATAGCAATACCTAGCCGGTAGCGTTCGTCGCATTTTCGGAACACTGACTGAGACAATTTCTTCAAATAAAATTAGAACAAAAAGGGAAATAAGTAAACTACTGAATGAACTTGATTTCGTTAATTTGATTGAATATTGTTAAGTTGCGGGAATATTGTTAAGTTTAGGTCGCAGTGCGTAGGCGGAAAAGTTGACGCGAGATGACTGTTAAGTTCCGGGCCTTTTGTTAAGTTTAGGGGTCTTAACTTCCGTAGACAGGCGGTGTATATAAAAGATGCATTTCAGTCCCTACTCATTTATCGGACGAACACCATTTTTTGAGTAAAAATGAGAATATATGATGTTTTTAGCACACAATGTGGTCCTCGTTTTTCACAAAGTTTATTGTGTAGTTACTTTGAAGCCTTCTAATGATTATACAAGTCAAATTAACTGAAAATAAATACGTAAAACAATGTTAGGAAAAACCACTAATGTGAACGATTTGGCATTTCACCCAACATTTTCAAACTTTGAAATGGTCAAAATTTCTAGAATTTTTTGTGGAAATCATTTTTTTTTTGCACTTGACCTCATTCATTATACCGTCTTAGATAACCTGGAGTGAACTATACGTATGCAATAAGGTAAAATAAAAAAAACATATCTATTTGTAAACAAATCTACCCTTAAACACATTTCTTATTTTTTGGATTTTTGTCAAAATTTCGGTTACTAGTACTGATAACTTACAGTAAAGGCGGTAATCGAATCATGTGTAGCCCTGCGGGCCCCGTAAGCTCAAAAAGGGGTCAAATTTCAGCTTTTCGATATACCAACGTTGGGGATTCAGTGATCAAATCTTTTTGGCCCAAAAAGGGGTCCAATTTCACTTTTTCGAAATCTTCGACTACATATTCGGAATGAGTGATAAAGTCTTTTCGAACAAGGGGTCTCCCGTCCCCGTAAGACGGTTTTATACTGACCCCTTATATGGATCATATGGCCCTCTTAAACTACTTTTTAAATTTTTCATTCTAGCTAAAAAAATTGTCATGAAATATATTAGTTAAATAAATTCGGATCGTTTAGAACGGCGTTTTGAGCTCTTTTTCGATTTCATTAACGTCCACTAGCCTACGAAAAAGGAACCCCGTACGTTAACGGGTTAACCGTTGGTTAATTTGTGTTTTTGTGGTCAAATCGACCAAAAAGTGTCCAAGGGTGATCGAAGAGCTTTCGAGAGCATGTTCATTCAATTCAGGACCATCGATTTACTTATAGTGAAGAATTACGTAGGTTAGAACACTTCGAATATTGTTTGGAGAAAATTCCAAACGATGTGTTCACGGAATTGTTGAAAATCTGTNATGTAATATTTTACTTAAATAAATTCGGATCGTTTAGAACGGCGTTTTGAGCACTTTTTCGATTTTATTAACGTCCACTAGCCTACGAAAAATGAACCCCGTACGTTAACGGGTTAACCGTTGGTTAATTTGTGTTTTTGTGGTCAAGAGCTTTCCAGAGCATGTTCATTCAATTCAGGACCATCGATTTACTTATAGTGAAGAATTACGTAGGTTAGAACACTTCGAAATTCGAAGTTCGAATATTGTTTGGAGAAAATTCCGAACGATGTGTTCACGGAATTGTTTAAAATCTGTGTTCAAAGGTTAACCGGTAATTTGCCTGTACTTCCAGTTGCGGTCCAAAAAATTTCAGCCCCAACATTTTCAAGTTCCATGCCACGGAGTGTTCGTTCCAAAAAAAGTAAATTTTGGGTTGGGCTTAAAAAGCGATCAAAGTGGAAAAAAATCTTACGACCGAGGACTTTCTGAAAAATGAAAATAAGAGAAGAAAAAAAATGAGAAGTGAAAAAATGAGGCCCTACTAAGGCCGCTTTAGTCTAATTTTNTAATTTGTGTTTTTGTGGTCAAATCGACCAAAAAGTGTCCAAGGGTGATCGAAGAGCTTTCGAGAGCATGTTCATTCAATTCAGGACCATCGATTTACTTATAGTGAAGAATTACGTAGGTTAGAACACTTCGAATATTAGAAAATTCCAAACGATGTGTTCACGGAATTGTTGAAAATCTGTGTTCAAAGGTTAACCGGTAATTCCCTGTACTTCCAGTTGCGGTCCAAAAAATTTCAGCCCCAACATTTTCAAGTTCCATGCCATGGTTTTCCCGGAGTGTTCGTTCCAAAAAAAGTAAATTTTGGGTTGAGCTTAAAAAGCGATCAAAATGGAAAAAAATCTTACGACCGAGGACTTTCTGAAAAAATGAAAATAAGAGAAGAAAAAAATAAGAAGTGAAAAAAATGAGGCCCTACTAAGGCCGCTTTAGTCTAATTTTAGTTTATTATGCTCCAATCAGAAAAAGTGTTTAATTCGCTTGCTTGTGATTATACCTTGAGACAATAGAAGTGTTAGATATCAAATAATATTACTCATTGCGACGCAACACATCTTAGTCACAAGAAAACACTCTCTCGGCCACCACACTCCGCGGAGCTCCGTCTCTCATCATTATGTGGGTGGAAAATATAATCAAACTTAGTTTTTGTAAATCCTAATTTCAAAAAGCGCATGACCCAATCGACTTTACCAATAATACGTCGCTGACGGATTACACCTTAAATCTCCAACCTACGCAAAAAATAACACCGTCAATCGAATTTTCTCGAAAAGTTGAGGGGGGTCACCAATACACGTTTTTGCCCTACGGGGCTTCCATATGCCTTAAATCGACGAAAAAACCCAGTTCCGTGTCTATTTACACGGACTTCCCCCTGTGAGTTAATATTGTCTGGTATATTATAAAAAAACCAATGAAGTACAACAAAATGATTATTTTCAATAATTTATTGGTTAAAAGTCAAATAATGTATCGGTATAACATAACAAGTGTTGAGAGGTTAAGCAATTATTGTACCATTGGACTTTTGAGGCGTAAATTCCATTTGAAATTACACAAGCATTATCTTGTGAACAAAAACACTTCTGTCAATTTTTGTCAATNAATGTTTCGAACTTTGTCCAACTTTTCTTTGCGAAATCACCCGAATCTGAAAAACAAACGTTGAAAACAGAGCCATAAACAGAAAAACAAATACATATGTCCGAGTAGTTGAACAAGAAAAACGCATAAAATTGCTCGTTACTAATTGTATGTTTTGAATTTACCAAACTAAAAAATAAGCCATAACCAGCAAAATTTTTCGGAAAAAAATTGAGCCATTCGATGTAAAATTAAAAAATGTATAATACAATATGTAAAATGTATAATACAATTTGTAGTCGGCTAATCCAGTTTTGGCTCAAGTTCACCCTGCAGGGCGCTGTCACGTTATGAATTTGATTAAGGGCTCCAAATGGGCCATTCTTTTGGTCACGTTTTATTTGTCTTATTTTTATTTTTACTTATTTGGCATATGCGGTATAACGGCACCGACTGAATCGGAAAATTTTATTAAATGTCGAAAGGGTAAAATGTCTCAAGCGGAATATTTCTACAAAAAAGGGGTAAAAAGGCTAAAGGTAATAACGTGTAAAGGCGATAAAGTGTAAAGTGGATAAAGGGTAAAATATCTAAAAATTTTGGAAAAAATCATGGTAAGTGTCAATTTTAGCTATTTTTCTCAATCGAATTTTTTATGGTGCATAACGTAGAAAGGTAATAAAGTGCAAAGGTGATAAAGTGTGAAGGTGATAAAGGGT
>SCLG01007862.1:0-10626 GCA_004367875.1 Oikopleura albicans
ACAATTGCCTTCGATCCTTTTTTAGCTGCCATTTTATTTTCTTCAAAAAATTTTGAATGAGTTGAGACTAAAAATGGGCCGGTTTATAAAGAGTTGAGTGAGAAAGCGCCAAATAAAATAATGCCGTTGGGCTGTTTTCTCATTGGCGCGCGCTCAACTGAAACGCGCCTACGCTTTCTCACCATCGCATATAAAAACCAGCTTTTGAGTGAGACTATTCACTTTGAGAAAAACAGAGTAAAATAAAATGTCAGGAAAAGGTAAAGGAGCTAAAGTTAAGGCAAAGGCAAAGTCCCGATCGGTCCGGGCCGGACTTCAATTCCCGGTCGGTCGTGTTCACCGAATGTTGCGCAAGGGTAATTATGCGGAACGAGTCGGTGCAGGTGCCCCAGTGTACTTGGCCGCCGTTTTGGAATATTTGAGCGCCGAAGTTTTGGAATTGGCCGGAAATGCTGCTCGGGATAACAAAAAGACCCGAATTATTCCCCGCCATCTCCAATTGGCCATCCGTAACGACGAGGAGTTAAATAAACTCCTAGGCGGCGTCACAATTGCCCAGGGAGGTGTCTTGCCAAATATCCAAGCTGTCCTCTTGCCAAAGAAGACTTCCGACAAGTAAAGAAAAATGTTTGTCACAAAAAGGCCCTTTTCAGGGCCACCAATTAAAATAAATGTATATATTTCTACAATCCTACGGAAAATGTTTATGTCATGTACATTCTGTACCAGTTGAGTTTCATGAAAATCGGCCGAGCGTTTCTAATTTACCGTGTCGGCATATTTAAAGATGGTATAAAGACCAATTTTCCCGTTTTTTTAATTTGAACTGGGGTACCCCTCCTTTATAAATGCGCCATTTATAAAGACAGGAGAAAGGAGGGGCACCCCAGTTACAAATAAAGAAGGGGAAAATTGGTCTTTATATCATCTTAAAATATGCCAACACGGCATATTAGAAACGCTCGGCCGATTTTCAAGAAACTCAACCGGTATACCATAAAATTAATACAGTCAAATTTAGTAGTCAAATTTTTAATCCTAAAATTTTTGTTCGGAATAAGAGCGTCCCGAAGTTACAATTTTTGGAAAAGTTTCCCAACATTGGACCCCCTTCATTCACAAAAAAGGCCTAAAATTGGTTAAATAGGACCGGTAGTACACAACATAAGCGCCCGGAATTCCCCTGATTACTCAACCGCATTAGCACAAACGTTTTTTTGTAACTTTGGTCCGAAAACTGAATATTAATTTGAAATCAGCAAATAAAATTTTCAAGAAATTTCAATCATGATTGCAACTTTCGATAAATGGGTGGCTCTGAAAAGAGCCGTTTTAAAATCCAATCCGTTTACTTCTTGGCTTTGGTCTTCTTAGCCGCTGGTTTTTTGACGGGGGTCTTTTTGGTGGCCTTCTTGGCTGGTTTTTTGGTCACCTTTCCGGCCTTCTTTGGGGAGGTTGCCTTTTTGACGACCTTCTTTGGCGACTTCTTGGCTGCTGGCTTTTTAGCAACAGCTTTTTTGGCAGCTGGCTTTTTGGCGGCAGGTTTCTTGGCAGCGGGTTTTTTCGCGGCAGGTTTCTTGGTTGCTGGCTTCTTGACCGCGGGTTTTTCGACTTTGGTAATTTTGAAGGAACCAGAAGCTCCCTTACCCTTAGTTTGGGTCAAGACACCGCTTTCGACGCCCTTTTTGATCGCAAGCTTCAAGGGACCGTTGTATTTTGGGCCAACCTTGTAATTTGCACAAATGTACTTTTCAATAGCTTGCTTTGAAGAACCTTTTCGGTCTTTCAAAGAAGCAATTGCTGCCGAAACCATAACGGCATAAGTAGGGTGCTCAGCGACCTTCTTTGCAACCTTTGTGGCCTTCTTCTCGCTCATAATTCCAAAAAATCGATTTTTGCCGATTTGAAAAAAAAAAACAATTTTTTTTTTGTGAATAATTTTCGCTCGGCGCGGTATATTTATGTGAAACGCAAGGCGCTTGAAGAGACAACCCTGAACCAAGTCAGCGGTCTTGCTCGGGGCGTTTATTGATTTTTTTTTGTAAAATGGTTCGATCTGCTTTTTTTTCCCCGCCAAACCCAACGGAATTAATTATGAATAGATTTTCATGTATTGAACAGACCCAGAGCCCATTTGTTAGCCATTATATTAGTTGATACGGTCCCCCGTCCAGATAAGATACACAATGACGCAATTACCCATATAATATACGTTCGATATGAATATGCTATTAAATTAATATAGGCTATATTATATAGCCATATACGGTCCTTACCTCCAATATGGATTGATTCTCGAAAATAGCATGCTATAGCATCCGTATTGGGCCCAATTGGGGTGAATTGTCCTAGTGTCCATTTTTCGACTGTTTTGAGGACGTTTTTCCGAAAAAAGCGTCCGTATTGAGAGTGAGGACTGTATTGCAATATATTGATGGACAATTACAGAAGGGCCAATTTCCAGGCTGAAAATCAACTTTCCATAATATTTTATAAAATATATTTTTTTCGGATAAATATGGCACTTTATTTGGGTGGTGGCTGTATAAATATTTCAATATGAGTTTATTGAAATAATTACAATATCATATAACTGATAAGTACAGTCCTTAATTCCAATACGGACGATTATGACTCTCGAAATTAGCGTCCGTATTGGGGTGAATTGTCATAAAATGTTAATTTTTGACTGTTGTAGGGACATTTTTTGACACAAAACGCTCAATACGGAGCACGCTCAATAAGCACTGTAATATTATGGCTGGAAAACCATTAACCGTCCAATTAACCTTCCATATACACGTATTAATAGGTGGCCCTGAAAAGGGCCGTTTTGAATCAAGCAGAATTATCCACCGAATCCGTAGAGGGTACGTCCTTGTCGCTTAAGAGCGTAGACCACATCCAAAGCAGTTACAGTTTTTCTTTTGGCGTGTTCGGTGTAGGTGACGGCATCCCGAATGACATTTTCGAGAAAAACTTTCAAAACACCTCGAGTTTCTTCGTAAATCAAACCAGAAATACGTTTAACTCCTCCACGTCGGGCCAAACGACGGATTGCGGGCTTTGTGATACCTTGGATGTTATCACGAAGGACTTTTCTGTGCCGTTTGGCACCTCCCTTTCCAAGTCCTTTACCTCCTTTACCACGTCCTGACATTTTTAATTATTTTTTTTATCTCGACAAAAAAATAATGTGAGTTGCTCTGCTCAATACGCCGGTTTAACCCAAAGTGTATTGCTGAGAAAGAAACACCCACTAAATCGCCATTGGTCCGTGGCAAAGAAAAAAGCCGTTGAGTTTGGCGCGAGCCAATGAGAGGGCGCGCTGAAAAAAAGTCGTATAAAAACAAGCCAAATACGCTTCAGTTCACCCAAACCAAAAACTTTATTTTGGCAAAAAAAGAGGAAAAAATGGCACGAACTAAGCAAACTGCTCGTAAGTCTACCGGTGGAAAAGCTCCCCGAAAGCAACTTGCCACAAAGGCGGCCCGTAAATCGGCCCCGGCAACCGGAGGAGTTAAGAAGCCCCACCGATACCGACCGGGTACTGTTGCCCTTCGTGAGATCCGTCGTTACCAAAAATCGACCGAGCTCTTGATTCGTAAATTGCCATTCCAACGTTTGGTGAGAGAAATCGCCCAGGACTTCAAGACCGATTTGCGATTCCAGTCCTCGGCCGTTATGGCCCTCCAGGAAGCCTCGGAAGCTTATTTGGTCGGACTTTTTGAAGATACCAACTTGTGCGCAATTCATGCCAAGCGAGTCACCATTATGCCAAAGGACATTCAACTGGCCAGACGCATCCGTGGAGAACGTGCTTAAATATCGGACAGTCATTCAAAGGCCCTTTTCAGGGCCACCAATTATAAAATTCCTTGAAGCTCATTTTTTGAAATGAAATTCAGTCCCATGAATTGTTATTCCTGTACATGTGTACTCCGGACAGCCCAGTTTCGTTTTTTTCGACGTATTGCTACCGGTTGAGTGTCATGAAAATCGGCCGTGCGTTCATATAGTTTTATGTAGCTTACCGTGTCGACATACTTTAAGATAATATAAAGACCAATTTTCCCCTTTTTATTTTGAACTGGGTTGCCTTCCTTTTCCTCTTTATAAATGTGGCATTTATAAAGAGGGGAGAAAGGAGGGGCACCCCAGTTCCGAATAAAAAGGGGAAAATTGGTCTTTATATTATCTTAAAGTATGCCGACAGGGTAAACTACATAAAACTAGAAACGCTCGGCCGATTTTCATGAGGCTTAACCTGTAGCTACTCCTCGTCTCACGGTAAAAAATGCTTTGTAGCGCCAAAAATTGTCTTAAAAATTTTTGTTAGGAAAAACAAAAAGTTGGGAATTTATGTGAAACGCTGTCAATACTCAGAGTAGCTAGCTATAGCTCCTCATTTGTTATTATGCTTAAAACACCTGTTTGACTTCTACAGTAGACGCTTGGGTAATTTCCCCATTTTTGAGAATTTTTCACCGCTTTATCAGTGATAATTTATCAGTTTAATTTCAAAACGTTAACAATATTTATAAGCCGGCTGAACCTAGTTCTTTATTGACACGAAAGCAGAATACAGAAAATGCAACAAATCATCATCTTTGAATTATCATTTGTTTTTNAAATTCCTGTCATAACTAACAGTGTAATAGGCTAGTCATTGTTCGACCCATTGTTCTTGAATCCGGCAAAAACACCCTCAGGTATATACGACGGCTATCGGTAAAGTAATTGTTATTAAGGTGGTTATCTCGACGGAAGTACAACTGATATGGTAACCAAATATTCCGAGATTTACCTGGACAAATGGACGCAAATAGGAACAATGCTTTCTAAAAGATTTGGCCATCGATCAGTCGTCATTGGATCTTCAATCATCCACGTCGGTGGTTACGGGACATAGTAAGTAGAAAAAACAAATAATAGAATTTATATTTTAACGTTTTCAATTTTAGTGCCTTTGAAAGCTGGACTATAGACGGTGAATCGTTCAAAAAGACAGCTTCAGAAACGACTTTAAAGAGTTACAATTATCCCGAATCCTTTGTTGTAAGGAATCAATTCTGTTCAGTCTGAGTGTTCGTAATGTTTTAAGTTTATAATAAATTTCAGCAAGTTAAAAAAATTTTAGTAGTCATAGAATATAATAGCAATTGATACTACAGGTTTAGCCTCATGAAAATCGGCTGAGCGTTTTTAGAATAGAGCAATTTTCTTCTTTTTTTCTTGCAATGGGGTGCTCCTATTGGCCAATATCATTTTAAAATATGCCGAAACGGTATACTAGAAACGCGCAGCCGATTTTCATGAGACTAAACCAGTAGTACGTAAAAAATAAAATAAAAAAACGTAAATTGACGCCAAGTTATCTAAAAAGTGTAAGGAAAAAATACTTTTCAAAAATTTCCGAGAGACAAAGGCAGATGTCACACAAAAAATATTTCTTACCCGAGAGTTAACTTAGAATGTAAACATCATACTACGTAACTTTAGGAGTTTTGAACGTTTATTATTTGTCAGGGCGATTTTTTTTAACCAATAAGGCGGACAATTAATTTTAGTTTTAATTAATAATAATTTATTTTTTTGCCAGCTCCCTTAGGCGGAATAGAAGATAAGCGGACACTTAAACATGCATAAAAATGAGTAAAAGGAGGTCCATTCAAACCATCTTCTAAAAAAATACAAGAACGTTTCAATTTTTTATTAATTGACTGTAAGGGTCCGTGTACCCTATACAAATACGTTATTTCATCACTGATTTAATTGGCAAGAATCCGGACTGTCTCATTTATTATTAAGGACAATCAAAATGACGTAAGATAGGCCGTTTGTTGTTTTTGGACTGTACCTGAATTTGAAAAGTGTCGTTATATGTCCCCTCTTCACCAAAACATGCCTTTTTAAAACTGTTTCTTAATTGCATATTTTATAATCAACTTGGAAAATCTGTTTGTTTTACTTGTTTCTAATGAAACCACTCGTCGGTCTTCATCATATCCCTGTTGTTTTAGGGCTTTGATGAAAAATAACGCCAATTCCACTTAATAGATTTTTTTAACCTTTATAAGAGAATTGTATTTCTCATTTAATCGCCATTTAATCGGATTTAAACAGTGAAAATGAATCTTGCCCAAATAATGTTAATGTTAGCAGTAGTTGGTAAGTTTCTTTAACACCCCTGTGGTATCGGCAGTGCCGTACTAACTTCTCATTGATATCCGATTAACCGGAAATTGACATCCGGTTACCGGTTTCGTAAATTACATTATGTTAGACCTAATATTCAAAATTGACCGTGTCTAATAATTCCAACAAATCATTTTGATTTTATAAATTTATTGGAATAATTAGACACGGTCTGGTCGTTTTGTTTAAACCAAAATCAGGCACAAATTATGTGATAATAATAATGTAACCAAAAATATGGACCGGTCAGGCCAAACCGGTTCAAGCTAAACCGGTTTTTCGATTTTGCTTAATATTATCGAACATATAATCGATAAGAAATTTTTTAACCAGACAGGACGCGCCGTTAAATTTTCAGCGATAACATTAAACAGCTCCGCATTGGTCCGTTAATAGGCATATTTTCCGTTAACACGCAGGTTAAAGAAAAAATTAGGCAGCTTGTTAAAGGCGCACCTTGTGTAATTATGGTTTAACACCATCTTCAAAAAAAAAATTGAAAGGGAATGAGACTTTTCAGACTTTTGCGCACGGAAAAAAATAGAATTCTCTGAAACTCATATATATGATGCAGTTTGATGCGTAGATTACGTTGGTGAAATAAAAAATTTGAAAAAGGAGACACGTTTTGGCGCTAGAGAGCATTTTCCAGGCTAAAAAGGCCAAAAAAGTCCCTTCATTGTGGAACACTTACAGACGTCACGTGACGTCATAGGTCGAATTTTTTTGTGCGAAAATGTTGATGACATATCGGTGGGTGTACTCGTACATGTCTGGTAAGCATCGGACTTACCACTTCCGGTGCAGCGGTCATCAAAAANCTAAAAATCATCGATATGGACATAGTTCGAACCGGTATACTCTAATTAGTCGAAATATTCAAAAAACCATGGTAAAATGAAACCGGTTGACCTAAACCATATGGTTATATCCAAATGATTCAAAATCTAAGGCGGGATACCTATCTATAAGTGATCTTGGTTATAAGTAATTTTAGCTGAAAGTAACGACACCTGGAAGAAAAATTGGCGCGAGTTTTTGGCACGTGACCTAAAAGAGATGTTCACAAAAAGAGCAATCGTCCGCGTACCAATGAATTTTTAAATATAACTTTTAATTGGCAGATTGTACTCGACTTTTGAAACTTCAACTTTTGCATTTCAATCTTGTTTTTTTTCCAATATAGTCATATAAATTAAATTTAATTAAGGATCAATGTTTTTAGCGTATTTCTGTCTCCATAAAGCCTTTTCGCAGTTATCCCGCAGGTTTCACGATAAAAAAATGTCGGATAAGTGCGCAATGTGTAGACGGAATAGAGGAAAAATGCAAAAATATGTTCAGATAACTGCGCGAGGTGCCGGATAACTGCATAAGGAGCTGCATATATACACAAGGCCCCGGATAACAGCAAAGGGTGTAGACTATACCGTGTAGTATTTATATTTGAAGAATATTTTATTTTACATGAAAACCTTTTATACAGTTGTTTAGTTTTATACAAGTTGGGTATAAAACGGTCATTTCGGTGAGTTGTTTTGGTTAGGGGTTAAATGGAGTATTGCTTTGAGAACTTCTTGGCGAATGTAGACTTCAAGGGCGTCCAAATCGACCACTTGATTCATTGGAAGACGATTTGACTTTAGCTGATTTCGAAGTTTTAAAACTTCACTTTCCACGTTTTTAATGGGTATCTTCTGTTGGTGTTCGTGAACCGCCAGACGTCGCTCCATATCTTTCATAAATTGTAAATTTGACTTGATTTGTTCATCCTCACGATTAATTTGAATAAAAAGTGTTTGCCGTGGATAAATACTGGTTCAAAATGCATAAAATGTGCCAACGTATCGTAGGCTACGGTGTGTCAAGTCTCAAAAGTTGCCTATTTGTATTCTAGAAATCGCTTTTCTACACGGTCCGAGCAGGAACAAGTGAAACATAACGGCGCAGTGCGTACGCTGACTGGTCTGCATTTCATCCAGGTAAAAGATAACGGTTATAAATGTTCTAAATGTTTATTACATGCGTTTATTTTTTTGTATGTCAGGCGAAACATGACGGCGCACAGCGTAGGCGTATTAGGCTAATTAGCGTAGGCGTATTAGCTAGGTTGTATTTAAGAAATAAAGGTGAAATATAAAAACTAAAAATAGATAAAAACTAAAAAGGAACGACATTAGCGCATAATTTTAGAACTAAAGGTTATCGATGGTTAAAGAAATAAAAGTTTAGTTGTTCTCCGCAAAAATGCAATTCGAACAATTATAATTTCACTTTACACAACAGAGCGGTTGGACACAATTATATTCTGGTCATTTTTGCACTCGTGTGCACTTAATGGGGAATGTTTATTTTAATTAATTAGATTCCAAATAAAAATTATCATAGCTGGCCAGAAAAATGGGATTACGATTCGAATAAATTGATGTTTTAATTTTCTCAAGAATAATTTTTTGACACGTTTGTTATTTTTTAACCTCAAAAACACAAATAATTTTTTTAGGATCTTAACTCCATCATGGCTTGAATTTTAACGTTGTTGAGGGAGCCCAGTCTGGCTGCCCAGCGTATCGCCTTCAATTAGCAGAGGTTAAAATTGTTCGACGGAAATTTGGCATAAAAATTTAAACACGTTTGAACGCGCCTACGCACATATTCGTATGTTGTACTAAAGGGCCTATATTCTATAACATATGTAACATATGATATGTTGAACTACCGTATGACAGCGCTCAGACTGCAACGGTGAGGTCATAATAGCGTTACAAATCATAGGAGCCTATCTCAAAGCCTTACAGTCTAAGCGCTGTCATAGGGTCTAGTTATCTGCTGCGCGCACGTCTGTGCAAATATGCTCATAGAAATTTCCATTCTAGAGAAAAAAACACGCGGTCAGCAGATGGGCGTGGGCGGGAGGTCAAAACTGTTCAAGAGAAAACAAATTGATACCTCATGTATGTTGTTTTTTGGGTTTCGTATGAAAAGTAAAAATTCAGAACTGTATATATTTCTATGGGATCCAAAAATACAAAAATGAATGTCTAGAACAAACAAAAACCTCATCTATTTGACCACGACTATTTGTAAAATTTGACAAATGGAAAAAAATTGTGATAAAGTAAAACATAAAACTAGTTTATTTTGTCTAAAAAAAATACTAAAGCTCTTAATAAATCAATGTCTTTGGCAATTTTATTCATCTGGCTCGTGTATATCCTGAGCTTTCAGACTTGAACTATTCTAAAATTATGTTTTTGCATAAGAAGTAGCCAATGTATCATTTTTATTTGATGTTCAAAGTCAGACGATCTTATTCAAATATTCCACGAAAATTAACTCTCAGACGAACTGGGTTTTCTTGCAAAAAAAAAATATATTTCGGAAACTTAACCAAGGTCTAGATTATAAGGTAATCGATAATATTTTTTTTTCTAGAATGTACGTATATGAAAAATAAACGCTTGCCAGCGTTCCATATTTGTCGCTAGAGAGACGTACGAAAAAATAGTAATTATTAGAGGTAACTTAAAGGTATCTCTGAGATAAATATTGGCGAACCAATCAATTTAACAAGTATATTTTTTGTGGTACATACACAAGATGCGCAGTTATTTATCCGGTTTATTTGTCGCTAACCGTTTATCATTTCTATAATTTTTAGCCAAATTACCTACGCATTGAGCCGTTAAATATTATTCAAATCATGTTCCTGATACTTTTGCATATTCTGAATGAGCATTGCACTGGCGAAACTATTCTCAAACTCGACTTGTTTCAATTCCGTCAAAATACTCTCATTTGCTTCTTCCAGTGATTCCGTCTGGTGGTGTAAATCGTCAATGATTTCTGTGGTCGGAAAAATACTTATTAACGGCCGTTGCCGTTTTCACTTTATTTGAAAAATAGTATCAGTTTGCATACTAATGGTTAATTAACAAATTTTAAAACACTTAAAAATTTTTGAATATCACATCAAAATTGTTAGAAACAATTTGCAAATCTATATAATATAATGACGTGCAAGAATAATTTTTTTTATAACTGCATAAAAAACGACACAAAATGTACCGAGTGGGCTTCTAGTGGTTAAAATGTACCTATATGAAGAATTGAGTGACGAAGAAACCCTTATTATGGTCCATAATAAGTAATGGAGTTCCTTACAAATATGATGAGAAATGTTTTTTAACTCCCAGAGCTCCCATCGTGCAAATTTGCAGGAACCGGTCTAAAATGTCCTAAATTAGTGTAAACCGACGTTTCAAAAATATCACTCCACTCGAAGTAAAGTTTCAAGACAAAAAACATTTTAGAATAAAATTTGTCATCCAGCTGTGACACTTGGGGGTTAAAATAAAAGTGTTTTCTACAAATTCGACTGTACGTGATGATTAAAATACATTTGTATTTTATGATTTTTTCGTAACT
>SCLG01007900.1:0-11838 GCA_004367875.1 Oikopleura albicans
GATCGAGTTTATTTGTTTCCTATCTAAAAATAGTAAAATATTAGGGTTAGATAAATATTGGCGGCTTCAGAACAATAGATAAAAGAAATCGATCGATAGAAAAAAAAAATGACAAAAAAATATTTTTCCTGTTTTTTGTCGTCTGCTCGAGTTTCGCGGCCCGGGCGGCTCGGAAAATGAAGGAAATGAGGTAGAGGCGATGAAAGTCTACATGGAGTGGAATAAGGATATGAACCTTATGTTCGCAAAAGTGAATAAAAACTGCCTCTAGTTTTTCAGCTAAATTGCCTACATTGTAAAATTATTTGTAAGATAACGGCGTACCTGGTGTATTATAAGTAAAAATCGAGTTTATTGAGCTAAACAATTTGAAACCCTAAACAATACTACGGGATCCCGGTAGCTTCGTCGTCCATTTTTTTATTTCTTTGTTTTTTCTTTCGATCTTGTTGTTCGTCGAATCGATAAATTCAATTTCTCCATTTCCAAAAACTTCGTCATTCCATGTGATGTTTTCACCCTCCTTTGCGTAGATATTTTTTACATAAGTTACGGTTTCCGTCATAGCTTTTTTGTAGGGACCACGTGCTTTACGAAGGTTTTTCAAACAAACTGTACGAAATTTAGTGCATTAACTAATTTTGTTAAGTTATGAGAGGTTAGGCGCCTAGCGCTAGACAAACGCTCCGCGTCACAAATTTTCGTTTACTGAAAAATCACCAAATTCGAACTACAGCGCCTGACGGCTTATCAGGCTACTTTCGCCTTCCAAAACCGGCCTGATAAACCCTAAGGGCGTAAGCGGAAAATGTGAAAAACAAGGTGGCCCGATAAGTGCACGAGCGGGTAATTGCGCAATACTAATTTGTTATTATCCATGGATATCCAATGAGAGACTGGCCTGATAAGCGCACGACCGGGAATTTCGCAACAATAAGCTCCTATTATTCAATGAGAGACCGGCCGGGAAACCCATAAGCGGGAAATTTTCAGATCTTAAATGGCCGGATAAACCCGTTTACGGGTATAAACTAACACCACAAGTGGCCTGATAAACCCTGATAAACCCCGAGCGTTAGTCGACTGTTAGGCGTTAGGCGCAACTCGTTTGCGTTAGGTTAGGTTAGGCCACGCGCTCGACGTTGTGATTTTTACACTTTATCTCACTTAGAGATGATATTGACATGTTTTTTTATATTATTTTTATTAATTATATATTGAAATGGAAAAAAAAATAAATATAGTGTGCAAAAAATTGATTTGGGGGCTCTTACCTGTATTTATTTGGCGTTACGTTTCTTGGCCTCGAAATTTTATTTACGAAATGAAATTTACCTTAACTTGGCGCCCAACTTCCTTTACTTCGCTTTTATACCCTAGCTTGGTCTGCCGTTACTTAGAGCTACCCCTGTACGTGATGTTATTCATAAAACTAGCCTCTTTAATGCAAATGTGTCGAAAATTAAGCCTTCGCGGTCGTTGATTTCATAACTATTGGATATCCATTAGGATTATCTACACCACCTAACACGTTATGTTAACACACGTTATGTTAACAAAGTTACATTATGTTAACAGTCATGCGCATCGAGTTTACTATAACAGTCATGCGCATCTGGGGTAGCTAGCTACCCAATTTGATTATTATTTAATTTTTAAGCCCTGTTCTTTTTCTTTACTGAAGTGATTTTCAACCTTAACCCTCGTCCTCCAAACGAGACCCAAACGTAAAAACAATTTTCTAAAAAAATATTTTTCTCCCATATGAGAACGTAAAATTTGTTTTTTATTTCAAATCCGTTGTTCGTTTTTTATTATCACAAGCCGTTCTTTTTTTATTATCACAAGCCGTTCTTTTTTTATTATCACAAGCCGTTCTTTTTTTTATTTAGAAACAAAGTGAAAATGGGTAGCTAGCTACCCAATATGAGCATGACTGTTAGATGGTATCGACGTTTTTTGGTTTGACTCACTTCGTTTATCTCGATTTTTGTATCGATATATTTGACAAAATAAATAGCGATAAAAATTTAATTGCGCAATTCCTAGCTCTAGAAAAAACAACCCTAAATTAAATTATGTTAACAACAAACCCCTAAATAACATTATGTTAACAAAAAGCCCTAAGTTACATTATGTTATCAGAAAAAATATTCCAAAACTTGTCCGCATACGCCCAACCACATTTTGTTAACAAAGTTAATTATGTTAACAGTTTTGGGCGTTTAAAGGTGTTACCATAACGTGTTAGGTGGTGTATTCGGACCAGTTTTACTTTTGACCAATTATATTTTATACAAATTAAGTCGGTAAACAATGATTAAGCCAATTTTCTAAATTGAAGTGAAAGAGTCAGACATCGCAACCAATAAAAAACTCACGATCGTTTAATTAGTTTTTGCGGGAGAATTATTTCGGTGAACTGGCTATTTGTAGTAAGTTCGGCTAAGTAGAGTTAAAACCTTCCTTTATCACTGGTAACTCGTCTCATACGGACGGTTGATATTTCTTCCAAGAGTCGATTCAATATTGGTTGAACCATACCAAGTGGAACATACGGAATTTTTTTTATTACTTTGAATATTTTCTGGGTGAAATCACAATTTTGCAACTCTGCCTGAAGGCCTTCAGTCCGGAATTTGGCTCGAATGTTGGAAATAATGTGAAACGAGCAACGTTTGATCTTCTCGAACTCGATGTTATCTTGTGTGGTTTATCACATATTATTTAAAACGGTTATAATTTAACCGGTTAAAATATAACCATAAATAAAATCTACCCCCGAAAACAATGGCATATTTCAGATTAAAAAAGTCTCGAAATATTTTTTTTGGCTGAAAACGTCAATACACAGGGTGCGCAGTTATCTTGCGACTTTCCAGAAAATTTTTTTTCGGGATTTCCGCCCACACACTGAGCAGTTATCTTGCGAAAAATACTTAGAAAAAAATTTAAGTTACTATTTTCATGCCCATAAATGATTTATGATAAATCACTGAAAAAAAATTAGATGTATATATATTTTTTGTATTATGACAAAATCAAACTTGACAAAAAATGGCGCTGTCTTTATCGGTTAAGGCTATTTTCTATTTTTTTTATTCCAAATAGTTAGCACTTTTGACACGATTTTGACACGTTTTCGTCAGACTTCAAAAGAGTTTGTCCGTGTTACTTTTTATCCGGTCACTTTGCCCGATCGTGCGTTCATCCGGCCACTTTTCACAAAAAAATCGGCTAACTATGGGTTGAACTCAGAGATGCAAAAGTTCTGTTCTAAACTTCAGAACAGGACAGAAGAGAACGCTTGTTCTATTTTGCCCAGAACGCATTTTTGAACGTTTTTTGGATAGAACAGAAAAACGTTTTAAATGGCCGTTCTGTTCTGTTTGGTGATGAAAAAATCGCCCAGAACGGTGTTCTTGCGTTCTTTTGTTCTATTGGCGTTCTGTTCTCAAGTTTTCAAGTTCTGCAAAAAACAGAACTTTTGCATCTCCGGTTGAACTCCATCATACAATCTGAAATTTTCTCTTTGTAACCTGAGTTGTTTGATTTTTTTTCCAAGATCTAATATCTAAACCTGTACATAATGTATTGTTAGTTCAATTAACTTAGACTAAACAATGAGTAATATGGGATCTAACAATTTCCCGCTCGTGAGTTCATCAGGCCGGTCTCTCATTGGATAATAACACTTTAGTATTTCGCAATTCCCCGCTCGCGAAAAGTTCTAGAAAAATACGACCGTGCTGTTATCTTGCGAAATCATTCATTTTTTGGGGTTTTTCAGCGTTTCCGCCTACGTATTGAGCAGTTATCTTGCGAAAAAACGCTTATCTTGCGACTTTTCGAGGACAAAGTTCGCAAGATAACTGCGCACCCTGTGTAAATTAAAATAAAAGTTTTTAATTTGAAAAATAATCAAAAACAGGAAGTTGAAACTAAATTTCAAATATTTTTGGAAATCTGTGAAATTAACAATTAAAAAAACTTCTTTTTTTATAGAACGTCAGTATAGCATTTTTAAGGGCCTTAAATTAAGGCATGGGCCATGCCGCATGGCGGTTATTAACAAAGCGTATGCACGGAATAAAAAAAATTTGTTTCTGAACTAACCTAACAAAGTAAATTGTGGAAACCTTTGTACAAAAAGGCATTGATCATGGTTTGTTGATCATAAATTTGTAACATTGATCACTCAAGCTCAATATTTCACCAAAATTACCAAAAATTTATGAAAAACTCCCATATATGTGAAAATTCCAAATGGCGGTTAACTGCGAACTGGCGGTTAACTGCGCAGGGCGTAGGAGTGATCGCTGGAAAATAGTGGGACCCCTAACTGGCGGTTAACTGCAAAAGTGGCGGTTAAGAGGGTGGCGGTTAACTGCGCACCCTGTGTAGTTTAAAATAACATTTGAACTTTTCAATATATCGTAGGTTCACGAAAGTTAAAACAGAACGTCAAAAGTTTCATGGTTGTTAAGAAAGCTGTCAGAAAACTGAGCCATCGGATGACATGTAAGTCATACAAGTCAAACTACATAACGCAGATTTTACAACTCAAACTAAGTATAATATACTTATGATACCAAAAATAACTACCTTATGTGCAACGCAATTCATTTTCTTCTCATAGTTGTCAGTCTGCGAAAACCAGGCCTCTTTCTTTTTCGAACATTTCATGACCACGCGAGTTCCCTTGACAAGGTTGACTTAAGCTCTTACCATAATCGATTTAGAGGTAAAATATTCAATATGCAAATTAAGNATTTAACCCGGTTAACCGCGGTTAACGCAGATATGAAATTGTTCTTTTGAGTTTGTTAATTTAGAACACTCTAAGAACTAGTAAAAAATAAACATACCAAAGTCGATAAAAATAATAAACTTGACTAGGGTGAAAACATTCCTCAACTCAAATAAACGTTTGACATAAGGATTTTTTCGTTGTTTGATCTCAAGTTCAATTTTTGCAGCTTCTAACTTGAAAAAATGTGAAAATATTATGATTGATGAATGAGGCCATGTTTAAAAGTGCGACAAAAGTCACTTTTTTGAACAAAAAGTAAAAACCATTCTCGTCAAAACAAACTTAACTCTCAGGGGGAAGGAGTTTTTGGGAACCCGTAGGGGGAAATGCGTGTAAATAAACACGCATTTAAAAAATTCACAACAATTCGAAATAATTAAAAAAAACTGGTAACTCCAAATTATAGAGCTCGTCAAACTACGTCGATCTGACTATTCAGAAATTGATTTGGGCCACCAGAGCCCATTAGAGAGCTGTTTGAGATCTCCAACCTACGCAAAAAATAACACCGTCAATCGAATTTTCTCGAAAAGTTGAGGGGGGGTCACCAATACCCGTTTTGCCCTACGGGGCCTCCATATGCCTTAAATCGACGAAAAAACAAGTTGTGTGTATATATACACACACTTCCCCCTGTGAGTTAACAAAATACACTTAACAGTCAAAATACTTAACTTAACAGTCTGCTCGCGTAAATTTTCACGCCTTCGCCCTGCCTATAGAATCATCGTTTTTTCTCATTTTTTTGTTAAGTTACGTAGACAGGTGGTGTAGAAGTCATATTGAAAAAAACGCTTCAAGGAACGTTTGTTGACAAAAACAACGATGACAATGTTGTGAAAATCCGAACAAACTTTACATGAATTCGCTCAAGTTCACCATTTCAAGTTTCTAACTTGGAGGAACAAAAAAAATATGAAAATATTATGATTGATGAAAATCGGCACAGTGGCTCCATTTCGAGAGAGGCACAAAATTAATTAGACAGAAAAAAGCGAGTGCCGTTCTTCTAAAATTACCTTTCTTGCGAAAATGGAAATTTGCAAAAAAAGAAAAAGTGGAAAACGACGGACTCGAAACTGCGCTAAAAAAAATTCGTCTTTCGCTTCAAAGTCAAGGGCAAATTTTAAGTGTTTTTTTTTAATTACGACCTCGGATACACTTGGATAATAAACATTTTTTCACAAAAATAATTTCACGAAATTTGCCATTAACTACGACGCGACGTGACATATTATTCATATTACACCGGGTTGGTTTCCGGCCCCTATGTTTTCGCTCAGCCCCGACGGTTTCTTTAAAATTCGCACTTACAAATTTGAGACAAATCGCCTACGCATTCCGCTGTTTTGCTTCCGATTTTTCAAATTTATTTATTTTGCAAATTTGTTTGTTACAATTTCACTTGTCTGAAACTAGTGGTCGTTTTCCAATGTTTCTATATTGTACTTTCGTTACGCTTTGAATATAGAGCGTCTACCGTAGAAATCTCGCATATTAGTATTCTAGAATTTTTGAACATAAAACGCTCTTTAGAATTTTTCTAATTTCAAATAATTGTGTTCTAGAAATTCGCTTGGACTGGGTCTCTTTCAGATTATCTATTCAGTAGTGTGAATATATTCTTCACAAGTAAATACAGCTGTAGACGCCTAACAAGCTTCAAAACGTAACAAAAAATTCCAATCGTCACAGTTTTTGGCAAAATGAATCAGTAAAGGGCCCCGAAGTGAAGAAAAATACTCAAATTGAAACAATTTTTGTGATGTGGAAATATATTACGATTAGGTTTCCATAACTGTATATCCTTTTTCTACGTAAAGTAGATGTGAATATTTATCTCAGTGATCTGTATTGAAAGGTAGCGGCAATGAACGTCTACTTTAAGTGGAAAAAGGATATATTATTAGATTTATAATGTGTCTTGGACCCGCACCACTCCATCAAAAATAATGTTTTTCTTCAATAAAGTGTTTATACACTAAGTACGTTTCAATTAGTGATTGATTTTTTGGATTATGAAGCGTTCAATTCTTCTGCCGTTGAACTTTGTTTAACATAACTAAGTTGCCCTTAACCCCTTGTTATCGCAAGGGCATTTCAAGTACTCCTGGTTATGTTTGGTTAATTACGTTACANACGACCTCGGATACACTTGGATAATAAACATTTTTCACAAAAATAATTTCCCGAAATTAGCCATTAACTACGTCGCGACGTGGCTCATCATTCATATTACACCGGGGGCGTTGTTATGTTTCCGGCCCCTACGTTTCCGCTCCACCCCGTCGGTTCCAAAAAAATCGACACATTCTAGAACGTTTCCCGTAGGAGCCGTGACGTCTTCGCACTAACAAATTTCAGACAAATCGCGTTTTTTCGATTTTTGTATTTTGGTTACTCTCTGAATATGAACATAGAAGGAATTCTAGAATTTTTCTAGAATGTCAACCATAAGGCAACCATTCAAAAAATTCTGGAAATTAGGTTCGAGAAATTCTCCACTCTCAAATTATCTTTGAACATATCTTGAACAAATCTTGTCCTAATAATTGAGTTCTAGAAGTTTGGTTCTAGTAATTTTGTTCTAGAATTGAGCTTCCAGAACTGAATGTTTTTCAAATTATTTGTTCAGTAGCGTAAATGTGTTATACACAAATGTATACAGCTGTAAACGTATCAAGCTTCAAAACGTAACAAAAAATGCAAATCGTGACGGTTTTTTGAAAAATTAATCAGAAAATGGCCCAAAAGTGCCTTAAGTGATAAAAAAAATAATAAAATGTTCAAATGTGTTTTGATAAGGTTTTCACAACTGTATAAAGTACACAGGGTGCGCAGTTAACCGTCCAACAGTTAACCACCCAGTGTTGCGCAATGTGCAGTTAACCGTCCAGTTTTTTTTTTAATTTTGGTGAACGGTTAATGACGCGCCGTACCCTGTGTATTTGATTTACAATGTGTCTTGGAGCCCCACCAATCCATTAAAAATATTTTGTTTTCCAATAAAGTGTTTATACACTAAGTACGTTTCAATTAGTGATTGATTTTTTGGATTATGAAGCGTTCAATTCTTCTGCCGTTGAACTTTGTTTAACATAACTAAGTTGCCCTTAACCCCTTGTTATCGCAAGGGCATTTCAAGTACTCCTGGTTATGTTTGGTTAATTACGTTACAACGGCCCACTAGGGTTCACACCACCTTTCCAAATTGAATATGCATCTTGCATTTTTTTGTTGTTTCTCAAAATACAGGTCAACCAAAATATACAAGTTTTAAAACAAAAAAGCGCCATACACCACATGCCTACGGAAGTTAACAAAATGTTGGGGATAAAAGTGTTAACTTCCAAGAATTTTGTTAACTTCTAGAATTTTTGTTAACTTCAATAGACAATGCGTCAACTGAAAGTAGAAAATAAGACTCGAACTGACTGTTAATTTTCCCAGATTTTGTAAACATCCGGGCATTTTGTTAACTTCCTGGGGGGAGTGTGTGCATTTATGCACACGACTTATTTTTTCGTCGATATAAGGCCTATGGAAGCCCTGTAGGTTAAAACGACTATTGCTGACCCCCCTCAATTTTTCGAGTAAATTACATTGTATTTTTTGCGTAGGTTGGAGATTTCAAACAGCTCTCTAGGGGGCCCTGGTGACCCAAATCAATTTCTGAATAGTCAGATCGACGTAGTTTGACGACCTCTACAATGTGGCTTAACCAGTTTTCTTGAATTATTGCGAATTATTGTGAATTTTTTTACTTGTGTTCATACATGTGTATTTTTGATTGTCCATTTTTCAAAGTTCTACTCAAACACCAGGTGTGCCGTAATTTTTCAACACTAAATTAAAAAAAAAAGAAAGATAATGGAAAATCGAAAGATAACGGCGTAGTGCTTGTCAAATAATAATCTTATTCGGAGAAATAAATCGCTGAAAAAAGTGAAATTTAATGGAACAACCGGGAAAAACTGAAAGATAACGGGCGTAGAATAAACATAATTGCGCACCGGGTGTAGGAACAACGTTGAAATATTTTTTTTCTATTTGTTTTTTCGTACTTATTTGGTGATTTGAGGGGTTGAATGGAATATCCGGGGGACGTTATTATGTAAATAGAGTTGGCTTTATCTGTTCCGCTCGTAGCTCTAACGCCCGGTAACTCTAAATGCGATTAACGTTCCTAAACACGAAAATAACGCCAAATATACGTTCAATGTCGCGACATAAGGGCCGTTATGTACCTACTTAGACTGAACATAACGGCACACCCGATTGATACGAATGTTTTCTTTCAAAATTATGAAATTCTAATGAAATTTTAAGTTCATTTTCAATCCAGCAAAAATTAGCGATGTTGCGTAAGATAATGTGTTTACAAGTTGAAAACGACGCGGTCATACTACATCCCACGCAATGAGTAATCTTATCGATTTTTTGTTAAATAGTCATTAGATGACTCATTGCGTGGGTGTTAATATGATCGGATCGTTTTTGGGCGACGTTTTTAAAATCTGCCAGATAACTGCGCATCGTGTCAGCCNAAAAGTTTTACAAAATTATTTCTAAGATTCGATAAGAAATGTTTCAAAAATTCGTTAAATTTTTTTTCAAAAATTCGTTAAATTTTTTTTCAAAAATTCGTTAAATTTTTTTTTCAAAAATTCGTTAAATTTTTTTTCAAAAATTCGTTAAATTTTTTTTTCAAAAATTCGTTATTTTTTTAAATCGTTAAATTTTTTTCAAAAATTCGTTAAAAATGTTTCTAATTTTTTTGTTAAAATATTGTTTGAAATGTCGCAAAAATAGTAATTGATAAAAAATAGCTACCTGACATAGGAAGAACATCCTCTGCTGGACAAAGTATATCTACAAGACCGATTGATTTTGATTCTTCGGGAGTAAAAAGCGTTCCTTTGATCAACGCTTCTTCCCCAACGCGACGACCAACAACATCAATGAAAGTTTGCGCTAACCACTAAAGCCCAAATAAATTAGTGGTAAAAGTAATTTCGAGAAAACACGTTTTAGCTTGCACAAAAAACGGCAATGGACTTTTCGGTGGTTAAAATTATTGGAATCGAAAAATTAAAAATATCTTCAAGAATTTTAACCCCCGAAAAGTCCATTGCCGTTTTTTGTGCAACCTAAAAAAAAAACTACCTAAGTCTTAAATACTATCAAATTTAAACTTACCGATGGAGCAACCAAACCAGCTTGTGTTTCGTTTAGTCCTTGTAGAAAGCGGGGATTATTTGCCAATATCCGATAGTCGCATGCGAGCGCTAATAGCCAGGCAGCTGCGTGACCAACACCATTTATCGCAGCAACCACTACATTTTGGCTTCAACTCAATGCTGGTAAATATACCCTTACCCCGTTATGTTATCAGCGGCATTTGTTCACATATAACTACCTGACGGTCTTATTATCAGACAGAGCTGTCCCATATGAAGCCTAACCTGGAAGTGGACACATATAAAGCGATAACCACATGTTTTGAACCATTTCCCAATATGGTTCATCATTATTTTCATCTGCGCGCCCCGCAAACTCGGTCAAATCCAATCCCGCGCAAAAGACCCCAGGTCGCGCTGAGGTCAGAATTATACCGTCAACATCTGATTGTTTCGGGAGTGTGGTAAATGCATGAGTTAAGGACTGTAATGTCTGCCGTAGGGTGAGTCCGGTCCATTGTGGAAAACTCGAAAACAATATTTAACCCCTGGGCGATGCAAAAACGTAAAAAATAGCCATTTTGTGGGTTGAGCTTAAAATATTTATTGGAATTATTAGACATGGATTTTCATTCAATTTGAAATCAGATGTTGGGCAATGAGAAAGTTCAAAAAACTGATCNAGGTGAACCCGAAAGCTGAGGAAAGTTGAGTTTTTTTATTGGATTTTTGCCGAGCCCTGACCGCAGATTCGAAAAAAGTCATTTTAATTGTCAATAATCACCCGCTGGGATTTTCTGAATCGTCAACAATTTATACGACAGTTGATACAGGTTAGATAATGGGTCCTTATTCTTTATTTCGAAAAATAATTTTTAGTTAAAACAAAATTTAATTGTAAAAATCTATTAATTTCAGCCTTGAAAAAACATGGCGTCGTTTCCTTCGCGGGAAATTACTTTAGCAGGAACGCTCTTTTCCTGGAAAATTTGTTCCAGGAAAAGAGCGTTCCTGTAATAGAGCGTTCCCGTAATAGTACGTTCCTGTGATAAAGTGTTCTCGAAATAAAGTTTTCCTGAAAAAGATTTTCCCGCTAAAAATCCAAATTGTCAGGTAAAATTACGCATATTACTTCAAACAAAAAATCAATTAATAATTCTCCCTGAATGCGTTAGACAAGCGCATTATTTAATGGAAAATATTTATGGAAGAAAATTTATGGAATTATCGACCCCCAAAAAACGTTAATCATAAAGGCCGTTATAGGATAATCACTTTTTTGAGGAAAAAAGCGGCCGTTATGGGATAAACGGTTGTTATGGAAGCACCCCTTATGGAATCAAGGACTGTATCGACATTTAACAAATTCTAATTAAAAAAGTTCAAATTATTTCCGGATATTTCTGAGAGGCTTTTTTTCTCATATTCCAGGAAAAGAGCCTTCTGGAAAAAAGTTTTTCCAGATTTCTTTAGTCCATTCTCGAGAAAGTACTTTCCCGAGAAGCTAACTTCCCGATTAAGTGCGTTCCTGATAAAGTAACTTCCTGCATACCTGCCATGTTGTTTTTCCAGGAAAAGAGCGTTCCTGCTAAAGTAACTTCCCACGAAAAAAAACGGCGCCAAAAAACATATATTACATATATTGAATTCAGATGAGTAAATCTTTCTTCTAGATATTTCGTCAATTCTGGCATTCTCAATGTTTTTTTTTGCGACTAAATATACAGTAACAACATTTTCAAAATAAATACACTCCTAAGTTATGAGCCCACCAGTTAATTCGTTTGTATGTTTATAAGGTATTCAAATATGTATGTTTCAGGTAAAACGTGGAAACGCGTTGAT
>SCLG01008130.1:0-10403 GCA_004367875.1 Oikopleura albicans
AAGTAGTAAGTATTGTCAGTACCGGAATTATTTAACGCGTGGAATTTGCACCTTATTTACATTGCTATATCCACATAAGGTATCGTCATAATCCGAATATAAATCTAAAATATAACCACAAGGAACCGCGTTTGACATCAGTTTCCGACCTGAATGGGAGATTTCAGACTTTTCCGTGGGGTCGAAAACGGGTACTTTTGCGACAATTTTTGGTACCGAAAAATATCGTTTATGAGTACTTTTGCGGGAGGAATCGAACTGGCGGGCAAAAAAAAATGGTGATAGAGCTGCTCTCGGGGATTCCAAAAAAATGTATAAAAAATTTTTGGACCACTGGTTTTCGAGATACCGGTCGGTTTAATTTTATCGAAAAAAATTTTTTTGCCCGCCAGTTTGTAGCCCGCCCTTTCCCGACCACACATTTGGTCGCGAATTTTTGTTCAAAATATAGTTTCGCGACCAAATGGCTCATAAACGGGGTTTTTTCGATCAAAAATGGTCGCGAAAACCGGGCCGATTTAACTATGAGAAAATTGCTCGATAAATGCGCAGATTACCAGATAACTGCACAGGGCTAAATGTGTTTTTTGATACATTTTTTGTACAGTTTCTTGCAGAGATCGGCACAAGGAATCCCGCGCGGGGTAAGCCGGGTCTGACCCGGCTTACCCGCGGGAAAAGAAGGGTAGGGTAGCACCTTTTTTAGGCCGGGTCAGACCCGGCTATGACCCGGCTTTGACCCGGCTCACTCGGGTCAGACCCGGCACGGGTACGGGTCAAAGGTTTTTTGAGGCGGGTCAGCCGGGTCAAAGTCGGGTCAGGTCTGAGTTTATAGGTTTAAAGTAATTTTCACCATAAAATTTGCCGATCTCTGGTTTCTTGTCCAACAATCGTTAATAATCAGTGAGGTCCTTGAGTCCGAGGTATAGCATTAAACAATGTGCAATTCAATATTTATGGTTTGTACAACAGCATGCGAAAATGACGATCTCAATTTATATTAATTAATTAAAAGTATGTTTTAATCCGTTAGACATGTCTGTATGGTGAGGTCTAGGCTGTCCGAACTTTACGACCAAAAGCTCAAAATTCGCTCAAAAGATTTGACCTAATTTCGGGTGAGGTTTCTCATTTTGGAATCCGTTTTTCTGTTCAGCCACTTTCACCGGGAGGTTACTACGTCGGTAAATGAAATCGCGGGTATTATTTTGATTGAATAGGGTTTGAGTAAGCTGATNATCGTATAAGACGCCCGTTATGAGTACTAACACGTTATGTTTGTACACAGAGGGCCATACCCGTCCTTAAAGTGTTAGCTATTGTTATCAAGTAAGGTCAAGTTTATTCCACCATCAAATTCTAGAAATTTTGACGTTTGAAAATTCCGATCAAAATTTGAATTTATAAAATTGCTCATAGACTATGAGTCATAGTCATAGACATTTTTAAGAAATATTAACTTTTTTTTAAGTCTAATTTGTTCATGATAGTAATCTACAATGTTCCACGATATGGTAAAACGTAATTTGGTTGCAAAGTTCACTCAAAATCATAACGTTTAAAACACTTTTTTCGCTAAAGTGTGTATTTTTATATTGAAATTTTGTAAATTGTCGTCAATCACGTGAATATTGTTAGTGCTATAGTCTATAGCCTATAGATTAACTTTTTTCGGTTTATTATGAAGAAATATGTAGCGGAGTATTCTGATATAAAATGTTTACCATTGTGTTCACTAGATCAAGCACTTTCGAAAAAGCACTATTTCGACCACTTTTACGCACCTTCCCGTTAAGGTGACATTTCGATTTTCGGATTTTTTTAAAATTTTAACCACATTTTCGAAATCAGCGCAAAAAATGACCAAACCATCGTCTCCTTCAGTTTTTGATTTTATAACGGGAAAATACAAAACCCGTACATCCCGTACACTCTAGTATACTGTGAATTTCTGGCTACCAGGATATAATTTGAAATAGCTGCCGGACAATTATTTTCTTGTGATTTTTTTTCCTTTTTTCAATTTTTAGAATTANTTTAAAAAAAAAGCTGGATTTTTTCTGTCTGCCAGACAGATGTCAGAAAAAAAAAGTTTTTGCGCCTAGGAGTTAACTTATGATATACGCTTTTACCACATGAAGTATCAGAAGTTTTAAACGTCTATTTTATTTTTAACGGCAGTTTGTGTTAAAAAAAAATTCGATTTTTTTTTCATGAGATTTTGAGGGCTATTTTTAAATGACCCTTAAATGGGTGACCCCATGTACTGAAATCTCCACTTTTCATCCTGTGTGTCCCATTTCGCCTGCTCTTTCATTTGGTTTTTGTCCGGAAGTCTAAACCCGCCGGTCAAAAAAAGTTGGGACACCCTACTTATAATTCTACACCAACGGTCCACGGAAGTTAATAAAACGTTAGGGAAAAATGGTGTTAACTTCCATGATCTTTGTTAAACTCCAGGCAATTTGTTAATTATAGGGGCGTTAACTTTCGAAGACAGTCGGTGTAGTTTAAATATGGTAATGACCTTAATACCCAAACAATTGGTGGTCCGAGATAAAGTTATTTTTTCAGCTTAATACGTTATCTGCAAACTTAAATTCAACCAATTATGAGCACTTTTCCAAAAACTCTCCCAAACTTCCAAAATTTCTCACGGGGTTAATCTAATAGTCTCTGGAGACCAGAATAATTTATTTTGGATCTCTATCGTCAAAAATAAACTCTACATATACACCCCTGCGCAGTTATGTTGCCGAAATGTAATATTTCGTCATGTTTTCGTGATATTTCGTCATTTTTTTGCGAAATTTCGTCATTTACATCTTAGCAAACCCGCCTACACACTGCGCAGTTATGATGCCTTTTTTGAAATACTTCGGCAACATAACTGCGCAGGGGTGTAGAAACCCTGGAGTGTACAGTGTATTTTCCCCCAATAATCAATACTTCGGAAGTGTCGTGTGTCTTAAATATCAGCCGTCGACATGTAGAATACAGATTTAAAAATCGACAATAACTAATATTTTAATTATTAATATCATTTTGCACATTTCGACGAAACGCTAACATTAAAAACATATGTATTCATAATTGTTAGATGATCATAAAAAGTCTGACATCTTAACATACATTTTAATGTACCTAGTAAGCGACACACTTTTAGTAATCAAGTTGTTTGAAATGTTTTTGATATATTTTTGAGATACTTTGGTACATTTTTCAAAATGGAGAACTCCAAAAATGGAGAAACTTGGAAACGGAGAAAATTTTCTACACTGAAAAATACAATTTTCTAAAACTCACATCACCCCCTGCGCTATTATCTTGCAACTATCGCATGAAAAAAAATCGCAACTTAACGGAGCGAACGGGGATATCTACAAGATAACAGCGCAGGGCTTAACACATAAAGATAGGGATTCCTGGAAAATTGGCCGCAAAAAATCTGCAAGATAACGGAGCCAACGGGAAAATCTGAAAGATAACGGGTGACAAGATAAGAGCGCAGGGGTTATATGATGCAGTTTGATGCGTAGATTACGTTGGTGAAATAAAAAAGGAGACACGTTTTGGCGCTAGAGAGCATTCCAGAGCCAAGTTTTCTCCGTTTTCATGTTTCTCCATTTTCGGATTTCTCAATTTTCGCTTAGTGCTTTTTTCAACGCTCTGTTTGGTCTGATTAGTAATAATTAGTAATATTGTTTTTAGACCACGTACCCAGTTATCTTAACAACTGTATTGCTAAAAAAAGTGTTAAGATAATTGAATTTAGTTAAGATAGTTGGGTATGGCGTTTGATAAGATAATTTGAAATCGCGATACATGTTAGTCCAAAAAGTGTTAAGATAATCCAACTTTGTTAAAATACCAAAGGAAAAAAAACTATTTTTTGTTGCACTAAATACTAGTAAAAATAACAAAATTTATGAAGTTTGAAGATTTATGCGGTTGAACATTCAAAAAATCCGGCTTTTAAAAAAAGTTGGCCAAATTTGGCTATTCGGTCTCTGTCGGTTAATGAATATTTTCAAAATTTTGTATTTTTTTTTTCGCGTGTTATTGAAAATAGACGACTTATATAACTCGCCAGGGGGTTATATGATTTTTTTAATGGACAGAAAATAGGCACAATTGATACAAGTGATATTTACCCTTTTGTTTGGCGCCCCCTGTTTTACAAAGGTTCCATTAGTAATATGCCACTGTATCGAAAAAGACAAGCAAAAAACGTTTTAAAAGTTTTTAATTTTATCCTAGATTTGTACGATGCCTTCATCAAGAAAATGATTGATGATGTTATTCGCAAGCAGTCTTCAAAATGGATAACTCCCAGAATAAAAATTACCAAATAAAGGCAGTAAAAGCTGGCGTTCCCGATATCTCCACACTTCGAGATCGATCTCTGATCGAAGGTTTGATTTTAACTAGTTTTATATTTTCGGGTTGAATCAGCAACAAATTTTAAAAAAATTTAAAAAATTTTAAAAATCTTCTTTTCGAAGTTCTGAACATAAATCAAAAAAAAATGGTAGATATGAAATAAATGGGCAAATCGAAAATTTTTCGAAAAAAAACTGATAAAGCCAAGTTGTAGAGCTCGTCAAACTGCGTTGATCTGACTATTCAGAAATTGATTTGGCCACTAGGGCCCCCTAGAGAGCTGTTTGAAGTCTTCAACCTACGCAAAAGAACGACTTTTTTTTAACCGGGCAACGCGTAGGTCGCACATCCAAATGAGTCGAAAGTAGGTGCAAAAGAAAGCTGAAGAAAGCTTGAACTCTGGTATGCGTCTATAATATGACCTTCAAGAGGTCAAGGTCACATGCTACGCAGCACTTTTTCTGAAGGTCAAATTTTAGCTCTACAACTTGGCTTTACCAGTTTTTTTTCGAAAAATTTTCGATTTGCCCACTTTCAATGAAAAATTTTTTGTTCTTTAGGTTTGAGAAATCTTAAATTTTGGGAATTAAAAAAATAGTTTTAATTCTGTTGCCAAATCCGTTCTGACACTATTGGATTTTATACGTGTTTGAGCAAGGTTTGATTACGCCACGTTTTCATATTCAGTTAGAACGATTTAGAGGGCTTTGATCAAATTTTTGTTCATTTGTCCCCTGGGAGTTAAGTTTCTTGTTTTGTTGAGCCATATTCGATTGCGTCGAGTGGTTGGTAAACGGCATACCTTAGAGTCTAGGGCCTGGACCCGGGCACACTTTACCTCGGGCTTACCAGCCCTTATCACTGTCGATTTGGAAATGTTCATATATACTTCCCTAAAATGTGACCAGAAGTTTCATATACGATGCGCAGTTAACAGATAGTAAAATAATTTTTNAACCTACACTGTCAGATCGCAGAAAATTCATAACCAATTTCTTCAAGCCGTTGTGCACTAATATTATTAATTATCATAAACTGCACGCGTATTGAAGGAATTCTTATCACGCTAAACTCTCCTGCTCTCAATGAGCAAATAAAACATAAAAAATTTCAATTATATAACATTATAGAACGGGCATTCAAGAGATGGTTAGGTGCCTGTTCTATAATTAATAACGTATAATAGTTTATTTTACGAATTTTAAGATTCTTAAAATATTCTAGAATATAAAATTATTATTGACTTTGTATTGTTTTGACATTGACATTTAGTCGCAAAAAACCTTCCACTGAGAATGCCGAAATGGCGAAATATCTGGAATAAAAGCTTCAGAATCATTGAAAGCTACAGTACCAAAATAATATCACAAAACAATTGAATCTGTTCACTAGACATAGTTTAAAAATTTAAAACATGCGGTTTGTTGACAAATTCGGAATGATCAAAAATTAGGCGTAGTAAAGATCGCATGCTCGTAACCGCGTTAATGGATCCATTTGATTTTTGATTAACTAGTTACTTATTTTTATATCCGGCCATAAACGCGTATAAATATTTGTGGTATGTTAGAATTATATTTGAAGACAGGGCGTCTGACAAAATGTGAACCTGTTATGATGTGGTTGAAGTACGACGCACACCACCCTTGATTTACTTGCGTTTATCGGCGCCTACTAAAGTCGAAACGAGCTGCGAAGATAAATCCACCTGAATTTTGCAAAAAAAGCCGTGGCCGCCAAATNCAACCAAAAATAATTAGTGGTACCCCAACCGAAAACAGGGACGTTTGTCCCTGTTTTGTATTTTGTCTTCTGAGAGTCATCTCTGATCATTCATAATTTACATAATAAGCAAATCGATGGTCCTAAATCAAATGGGCATACTTTCGGAAGATTTGCGACCACCCTTGGACACTTTTTGGTCGATTTGACCACAAAAACATAACGGTTAACCGGGTTCACAAACGGTTAACCGGACAACGTACGGGGTTAATTTTGGTTTGATTTTGTCAGAATTTTGCTATTTAACACATTTAGGAAAAACATGTAAGAAAAAAAATGAGTTTTTAATGCAATAATTGCAAAAAACCTGTTTTTAGCCGTTTACCAAGTTCAATTACACCAGATGACTCGTTATAGGGCTACTAAATTGGTTTTGAAAACTAGCCCTATAACGAGTTTTTAGCCCTATAATAGGTTAGGCCTACGCAAAAGCGTGGGTTAAACCTGGAAAAGTCTATTTTTGGACTAGCCCTATAACGAGTTTTGTGTATTCCGTAATGTATTCACTAGCCCTATAACAGTTTTGAGAATTGCGCAATACGCAAAATAGCCCTATAACGGGAAAGAAGTATCTTTACACGTTAAAAATCTTGGGAATTTTCCCAAAAATGACAAACATAAAAATATAGATCTAGAATTATTTAAAAAATAATTCTTTATTTTTCATAAGATAATTTCACAGACGAAAACTCTCATTGTAATTAGTACAGGGGTGTGCGCATGAAGGGTCCGTTAACAAAATTTGAAAAAAACGACCCTTACTGAGTACACCCAGCGTTAGGCGAGTTTAGTATTGAATCATACATACATATAGTTGTTTTGAATACAAATTAAACATATTATATCCATAAAGGGAATAAAATTTAATAAAAAATGCCCATGAGATCAAAAAAGTTTTTTTCTCATAATAAGGGCCAAAATAGGCATTTTTGGACCATAAATGGGCATTTATCTCTCGTAGTAGGTCCATTATCACTGAAAATATTTTTTTACTCATAATAGGACCACAAATTGTGCATTATGCGGTGTCAATCGTGGCCCTTACTATGAGAGATTTGAGTTTTTGTCTGATAGTCTGACAAAGCCTGAACAAATTGTCCAATAAGATTGCCGGATATTCGTAATATACAAAGTGTATACTAAATACACTTTACTAACCTCCATATGGGATATCAAAAATATAAAAAAGTAAAAAAAATATACATAAAAAATTGAGTGAATTACTAACCAGACTATCTGAAAAAAAATCCACTTTCTCATAATAGGGGCCACCCCATAACAAGGGCACTTTTTCTGGAGACAAAAGTGGCTCTTATCATGAGGGAGGAGTGTACATATCTCTATTTAATTAATTCAAATTATTGCCTTTCAGGTCACCTGACTGTTCTAAAAACGTAAAATTCAGACAAAAATTGACTTTTGTGACTCTCGGGTGCTGGTTGAACAGAATATGTATGACTCATACGGTGTGAGTCATACATTTTCGAAGGGTAGCCCTATAACAGAAATAGCCCTATAACAGATTCGATAAAAACTGAAAAAATAGCCCTATAACGAAATTTTAGCCCTATAATCGATCAGGCGTAGGCGGAATCGGCGAAAATTTATTTTTTGAAAAAGTAGCCCTATAACGAGATTTTAGCCCTATAAGTTATAGGCTATAACGAGTAGCCCTATAACGAATCATCTGGTGTAATCATTAATTACTCGTGATTAAAAAAATTGACAATTATTTTTTTGTGTTCTATGGATTCACAATCGCTTTTTCTATGTTGGATTTCACTGTCAATTCATTTAATAAAGCCGAACAACAAAAAAATACGTCTATTAGATGGAGTAGGGACAAACGTCCCTGTTTTTTGGTTGGGGGTTAAAGATATTTTTTTCTGAAAAACTAATTATCGNCTTTTGGTTCTAAAGCTTCTTTTGGTTCTAAAGCTTCTTTTGGTTCTCGCCAGTACCAAAAGAAGCTTTTGAACCAAAAGAAGCTTTAGAACCAAAAGAAGCTTTAGAACCAAAAGAAGCTTTAGAACCAAAAGATCGCGCGCACCAATTGAAGCGCTCCCCAATGTCGACTCTATAGAGCCAACTATTTTAGAAATTTTGAAAATAAAAATTTTCATAAAATTTTGCAATTTTTCTTGATTTTTCTCAATTTTTTACCCAATTTTAACCCTATTTATGTTAAAACGTGACTATTATCACACCAAAATTAGCTTTTTAAATTTTCTGTTATAGTTGGCTTAATGCAGGAAGATGTGCTTACCTCAACTAGCTTACAAAAAAAGTATATTTTTTTAACGGGGGCGGCATGGGACGCTTTGGCGTGAGGTTACATACCTGATTTTTCGAGATTTTGACATTTAAATTATTTTTTTAGTTCGAAATTGTTATTATTTTTATCTGAAACTTTTGGACAAGTATTGTAGACCAATAAATTTGATATTAATAGTGTATTCTGATAAAAATAATTTTGCAGCAAAAACTTAGCGAGCAAAATATTAAAAATATTTTTAAAATATTAATTATATTTTATGGAATAAAAATCTCATTATTTCTAGATTTTTTAGTTTTTATCAACAGAAACCTACTAGGTTATGTCAATACAAGGCATAGTTGTTATCTAAATCCAATTAAACTTTCAGAAAAACACAGAATTCAAATTATTGCCTTTGAGGTCATCAACGTCCTTAAATAGCAAAATTCTGACAAAATGGAAAAAAACACCTCACACATCACCCGGTTAACCGTTCGGGAACCCGGTTAACAGTAGTATTTTTGTGGTCAAATCGACCAAAAAGTGTCGAAGGGTGGTCGGAGAGCTTCCGAAAGTATGCTCATTCGACTCAGGACCCTAGATTTGCTTATCGTGCAAATTACGAAGGCATCAGAGAAGAAGAAGAGTCAGACAAATGTCCGACTTTTTGGTTGGGGTACTGCTGGATATTTTTGGTTGGGGGTTGCCCGCCCAAAGGACTGATAGGCCAACGTAACGCGTTAGAGCGTTGGTGAATTTTTTTTTCTCGGCCCAAACTTGGGGACCCCAAGTTGTACATTTCGGGCATAAAAAAAACATATTTTCAAACGTATATAAAAAACGAAAATAACACCAAAAAATATTTGTTTACACAACGTTTCTGACTCTTCTTTTGAGGCTGAAGCCTAAGACTGCTCGGTTAAGACTACACCAGATTATAATTTTTCAAGGTTTTCTAAAGCTGGAACAAAATTGGGCGGACGATACTGAACCAAATAAATACCATAAATAACATCATACATTTTCTGATTTTTTTGAAACCCGACGAGGATGATCGGACATGAATGTACAGCGTATTCTGAGCATCATCGAGTGAAAGTTATGAACCGGCCGCCCATCCCGGTGAAGTTGACTCTAGGCAAACGAAACATATACAAATACGTACAATGTATGCCGAATTTGTTATATCTGTGATTTCGTCATAACAAACTATCACTTGTCACATCAACAAACACACAAAACGGTGTGAAAAAATGTCGACTAACTTTAAAATGTGGAAAACATACAGATTTTGCTATCAGGAATTTTGAATTACCAGTTCACAAGGGCGTCCACAAAAAGTGCCCAAAGCTACTCCCGTATAAGTGCTCATTATGTAATCTCAAATACGAAACTTATAAACATCTTTTCGACTCTCAATATAAACGTTGCGCAAAAGATATCGGAACTATCGATGAATCGCCAAGCAAGAAATTATAAATTCACAAAAGTTTTTTATAGAGAATTATCATGGAAGAATTATCATGGAAAACGCATTCTGAGTCCCTTACAATTTTGAATAAAAAATGCGTCTTCTTTTTTCCCGTCGTCATGCTCGGGCTCGGCCTCTCGCCTGACATCACAAAATATTTCTTCCTTTTTTCATCTTACATCATACCAAACAGCAACTGAGATAACTGGCCGCAAGTTTCTATCAAAATGGCCATAATGTTTTGGTGGTCCAAAAAATATACACATTTTTGGAATCCCCGAATGCATATGTATATCACATATTTCACCTCGGATTTTTTTTCCATTTTTGGCCGCTAGTTCGTAGACCTGCCATGTACGCAAAGAATCGCTTTAATACACAATCTGCTCTGAAGTTGTAAATAAACCAGAAAATGTTCAAAATTTTCTTTTTATTTTCGTCTCCCTCAAAGGGCACGGGTGTATAAAAAAATTAGTGTGCAAGAATAGGTTCAGAAATAATTACATTTGT
>SCLG01008141.1:0-10235 GCA_004367875.1 Oikopleura albicans
GCGGTGTCCAAATCCATTAGCAAGATACAATATCTAACTAAAATCTATTCCAATCTTTCTACTGAATTGGGACACCGCGTGCATTTCGCTACAAAAAGACTACAGTAACAATATGGTAACTTTTTGTGGAGGCCCATTAGGTCAGCCTAACGACAGGGGCACATACTTTTGACAACCCAATTTTTTAATACACCGCTTGAGGGTTTATCAGGCCCCCCTCTATCAGGCCACTTTGCCCGCTCATGCGCTTATCAGGCCACTTTTTTCCCAGAAAATTTTCGCCAATCCCGCCCACGCACTGAGGGTTTATCAGGCCACTTGTGCTGTTAGTTTGTACCCGCGAATGGGTTTATCCGGCCATTTTCTCGTATTTCTCGAGCCTGAAAATATCGGGCACTATGTGAAAGAGAGAAATAGTAAACGGTCACTTGAAGATNATACCAAAATGCGCGCGAGAATGTTGAATAAATCTCGCGCACAAAAATGCGCGCGAGATACGTCTGGGACGGAAAATCTCGCGCGCAAAAATAGAATGCGCGCGAGATACGTTCTGCACGAAAAATCTCGCGCGCAAAAATAAAATGCGCGCGAGATACGTTCACCGTAAGAAAACGTTTTTCGGAGAAAATGCAAGAAAACGCTTCTCGGAGAAAATCGAAGAAAACGTGTTTCGGAGAAAATCGAAGAAAACATCTTTCGGAGAATACGTTTTTGGGAGAAAAATTTCTGAAACTGCATTAGTTTATTTGCATTAATTATGAAAAGTTTTTTAACGTAAACACTGGGCTTATGCGAAATGAGCAGTCTGTCAACGAATAAAGAATTTAGAATCTATAATTAAATGTTCTTATGGACACCCCTACGCAGTTTTGTTTCATACCTGTATCTTCCATTTTTAATATTTTTTCGTATATTATTAAATACATATCTTAAAATACTCCGGGTGCGGAGTTATCAGGCGGGTTTCGCGACCAAAAAACCGCCTGATAACTCCGTAGGGTGCCTGATAACTCCGCAGGGCGTAGGCGGAAAACTGAAAAGATTTTTGGGGAAAAAACCCGCCTGATAACTCAATGAGCGGGAAAACCCGCCTGATAACAGTGCGCCTGATAACACCACACCCGGTGTATATAAAAGATAAATACCGTTCGTGCTCCCAATACAGACTTTTGTGAAAAAAATTCCCAATAAGTAAGCTATCCTTTTTTATATTTTGACGGCCGATAGCCCCAATAAGGACGCTTTTTGCACGATTATATTAAAACTAATTCAAAACTTTTTATGAACGGTTAACGGAATCATGATGGCAGCGCGGTTTTTCCAAAAAACGTTTATCCGAGAAAACGTTTATCGGGGAATTTCCTTCTAAAACCATTTACCGGAAAAACGTTTTCCTTGAAAGACGTTTTCCTCGAAAACCTTTTTCCCGGATGAACCACAAGGATTTTCCCTGAAAAACCACAATTGGTAGTTTAACCAGGAGGAAAACAAACATGAAGGTGCTTCTTTGGATTTTTCCTGATAAACGTTTTCTCGGATAAACGTTTTCTTGGATAAACGTTTTCTTTGAAAAAACATATTCTTGGAAAAATCATTTGTGAATTTTCCCTGATAAAGGTTTTCTTGGAAAGACCGCGCTGATCATGATTAGCCAAGACTCCTTTGCCTCGTTAAACAACCCCTGCGCCGTTATGTTTCCCCCAATTTATCAAATAACGGACATATAACGGGACGATCGGGAACATACCATCGCAATGCGTAGGTAATTTGCCTGAAAGTTGTTAGTGTGGAAACATAACGGCTCCTACAGGGACCGCACTCGAAAATAATAAATAATTACTTTAACTTATTACTATTTGTATACCCCCTGCGCCGTTATCGGGTAAACATTTCGAGGACAAATTTTGACCCGATAACGGCGCAGGGCGTAGGCGGAATGTATGGGAAATTTTGACCCGATAACGGCCAGAGCGGGAATTTCGACTCGCTTTTAGCAAGATTCAAATTTTGACCCGGTAACGCCACACGCGGAGATTTTCTATAACGTCTCATATGTCTGTGATTATTTCATATTTCTGCACTTGTATTTGAAAATTTATGAAAAAAGATATTATGGGAAATTGACCATTAGTTTGACTATGCCATGGCTAAAAAAATAAAGTTTTTTGTATCATAGATTCATTGAACTAAAAAATACCCACAATATACGCAATAATGTGACAAGATAAAGCAGTCCTTTATATAAAGAAAAAATTGGTCATTCTTTCAGAAAAACTTGCCTTCAAAATATTGTGAAAAATAGAAAAAAAATGGAGAATACGGGTTAATGGATGAATTGATCTTTCATATTTTTTTTAATTTTGGAAACCGGTTCAGTAGTTTCGCTGTATTGATGGCATAAATAAGAAAACGGGGTGGTGAAATATAACGGCGTAGGGGGTGTACATACGCGGAATCAATTATAGATGCTACAATATTATTTACATGTATATTCATTGCTCTCAAATGGTTCTCAATTTATTTTGATTTAAAGAGAAAATTGCCACAGACGAATTTTTTAAACTCTCTTGTTAACCTTTCATAATTGTTTTTTCTCCTACCAAGCTGGATATGCTTAGTTTAAGTCTATTTTGAGTTTTTCGGAGAATAAGTTAATCGGAGAAAAAGTTTTTCCAAGAAACTGTTTTTCGGAGAAAACGTGTTTCGGAGAAATTTTCCGAAAAACGTTTTCTTGAATAGACGTTTTCTTGGAACAACAAATTCTCCGAAAAATGTTTTCTTCGAAAGCCCTCGGTGCCGTGACCAAGATAACAGTACATTCCAAGATAGTGGAAAATACGTAGGTGGAAAACTTTCGCCAAAATGAACCAAGATAATGGAAAATAGGCTCAAATTACCAAGATAAAGGTACATCTGGTCTATAATACACCAGTTGTACCTTTATCTTGGGAAAGCTTGGGCCTAATTTAACCAAGATAACGGAAAATAGGGTCATGTTACTAACATAACGGTACGTTGTGTGGGCGTATGGTTGTAATTGCGTAGGCGATGCCAAGATAATGTAAAATAGGGATTACATAACTAAAAAGTATTGCTAAATACGGGTTTTTTATTGGAAAACTCCAAGATAATGGAAAATGGCGATTACGTAACTCGAAAGTATTGCGAAATTCCCGTTTTTTAATTGTAAAACGCCAAAATAATTGAAAATAGGAATTACATAATTCGAAAGTACATAATTCGTAAGTATTGCGAAATACGTGTTTTTTTATTGTAAAACTCCAAGATAATAGAAAATCGGGATTACGTAACTCGAAAATATTTCGCAAAACGAGTTATTTTTTCAGGTTTTTTAGGTTAATGTATAAAATAAATATTTTACAAAAAATTATTTATTTGTTAGTCTCGAACAATTTAGTGCGATTCTATATGATGTGCTTATTCGCTTCTGATCATCTCGATCATTATTTTTCTCTTGAAAATGCTACAAAATGCCAGCTTCAAAATATACTGTAACTGTGTCCGAAAAACAAAAAATAATAGAGATACATGTATATGAAAGTCTTCTCGGACATTCATACAATTATATGAGCCGAGAGGTAACTGAACGATTAGGCGGATATGTTTCATCGCAATCCATTATCAATACTCGCATAGGTACAGGAAATCTTAGGGCTTTCAAGGCCTCTAATTTTGCAAAACTAAAAAATGCTACAAAAAATGCCTAAGCGATTTTTTTGCGAAAATGGTGATAACGGTAGATTCCAAGATAATGGGAAATACGTAGGTGGCAAATTTTCGCCAAAATGAACCAAGATAATGGAAAATAGGCTCAAATTACCAAGATAAAGGTACATATGGTGCATATATAATACACCCCCTGCGCCGTTATCAGGTCACCCGTTATCAAAATGTTGACACAAAGTTTTTTAGCCACCCCACCTTCTTTGTGGGCAACCTATGGTGATAGTTTTGCTTCAGTAAAACAAATTAGTTGATGCACGGGAGTTTCGTTAGTATGTTTCAAAAAAGTTCATTGAAATTCACAGTCTACAACATCTTTTACGATCACTTTTTTGGCATGACATATTTGTACACAGAGGGTCACTCCTTAACCGTCCGTTCTTTAGTGAAGTATTTTGAAAATTTTCTCTTTGTTTCTCCAAAATTAATGTCATAAAGCAATATAAAAACTTTTTCAATGGTCAATTGCGTAAAAAAGTATGAAATAGTAAGAAGTAACAGTCATAGAAAAGATTCACGTGTTATAGGAGATCAAGTTCTTATATAAAAATGGCTATTTTTGCTTAACCGTCCTGTTCGTTTTTTTTTAATTTCCCAAAAAAAAAAATCGCCTACGCATTCGGCTCTTGACCGTCCGGAACCGGCTTAACCGTCCAGTTTTGAAAAAAAATTAGTGGACGGTTAAATACTTAACCTGTGTATACTGTTTTCGCGCTTGTTTGTCGACTTATTTTAACGCGCTTTTAGCATCATCGATACAATACAATCTGTTCTACACGGTACATATTTTTCATGCCATGTTGTTCAACTTACATTGGTAGATTTGGTAGAAATGGGGGAAAGTTGTTGAGTTCGTCAAACTACGTCAATATGATCAGAAGTTGCTCCGGACCACCATTAAGGACAAATCATGCTTCAGTACAGTTGAGTACGACTTAAACCATAAATCTAAAAAAGTACGCTTTAGTAATACACCGCTTAAGGGTTTATCCGGCCCCCCCCTTATCCGGCCACTTTGCCCGTTCGTGCGCTTATCCGGCCACTTTTTTACCCAAAAAATTTTCGCCAATCCCGCCCACGCACTGAGGGTTTATCCCAGGGTTGCAAAAACAGCCCAACGCTAATCAGCGTTGGGGCGTAGGGGCGTTGGGTTGGGGCACCCAACCCAACGCCAACGCAAATTCGAAAAATCGCCCAACGCCCCAACGCACCGCCCAACGCTAATTCCCAACGGTGACCCAACGCAAAAAATAAAATAAAAAAAATAAATTAAGAAAATTTTCAAAATATTAGATTAAAGGCTATTTTACAAAGTGGTTGTTTATAAAGGCACACTCACTAATCTCATTTTTAACAGAAACTGCAATGTATGTTCAAAANCGAATGGGTTTATCCGGCCATTTTCTCGTATTTCGCGAGCCTGAAAATATCGGGCACTATGTGAAAGAGAGAAATAGTATACTTGAAGAGTTACTTGAAGATATGTGTTTAAGTTCATTATACAGTCTTAAGGTTTGTCTTTTAACCCAAATTAATAATCATACGAAAAATTTTTGTTTTTTTTCCGAGGTATGACCTTCAAAATGACCTTAAAAATGACCTTAAAAATCCTATTTAAAATGTAATATTTTTTCAATTAACTTAGATTGAACAATGAGTAATATGATACGATCTAAAAATTTCCCGCTCGTGCGCTTATCAGGCCGGTCTCTCATTGGATAATAGCTAATTTGTATTGCGAAATTCCCCGCTCGTCCGCTTATCAGGCCACCTTGTTTTCCACATTTTCCAGCTCTTCCGCCTACGCCCTTGAGGTTTATCAGGCCGCCTGAGGGTTTATCAGGCCGTTTTTGGAAGGTGAAAGTGGCCTGATAACCCCTCAAACGGTGTAATTAAATAAATTAAATAATTAATAATTATTTTATTAATAATTCTAGAAAAAATAATGCTTGAAACCTTCTAGAACTTGCCACGATCGTGCACTTATTTGGGCAAAAAATGTGTAAGTTTTCCAGCTATTCCGCCCACACACTGTGCACTTATTTGGACAATTTGCACTTATTGGGACATTTTTTGACTGGGGAAGTGTCCAAATAAGTGCACTTGTGGTGTACATAAGCTTACCTAAACCAAACTTACATTTTGGCACATATAAAGTAAGCTAAGCCAGAATATAAGCCAAATTTGCCAAGCCGTGAAACAGATAAGTCGACCGTTTACCGTACTAAAGACTATTAACGATAAAAAAGTAAAATGCGATTGGACACGCTCAATAAAACCATCACACACAGAGTCGTTATTATGTTTTGATCGTCTTTCTTTATAGTAGATAATTCTCGATGAAACCACATTATTTGAGGCAAATTATGACACTGGGCCGACGTAAAAACAGCAGCCACTCACTATTTCAACAAATATGTTTTCGGTTAAACAAGGTTACTTGTTGATTACCTGATATTTTGTTATATTTTGAAATTACGATCACGCGAAATTGACGAAATTGTGGCCATGGTCGAAATGATATTAATACAAACAGGTGCCACGCTTCGTGTATGTTCAGTTAATGTCTGTTGTTGAAGCATGTGTTTTTTAATTAAGTTGTATTAATCAAATCGATAAAATATCCTGTTTTTGGCACACGTTTTTGAACCGTGATGGTCTTGGACAGAAGACGCGTCAAAATTGTTTTTAACAGAATGTCCCAGGAAAGCGTTTTCCGTGTATTTTTGTCATTGGGTTATGTAGAAGTCTTTTATGTGCACAATCCGGAATGGCTGCGTTTTTTACCAAATTGCAATTCTCCGATTTGAAGTTTTCGGTTTCAGGAATACCTATCAATCCGGACACTTTTTATCAAACTGGCGGGCACAGACATTGAGTGCTTAGTATGGAGTCCTACTTCGGCCACCTTTTAAAAGTTCAAATTGACCAAAAATCGGTTATTATTGTCGTTTAAAGATATTTGTGTGTCAGACAAAAAATATCTAGTCTGACCCAGAGATGCCAAAGTTCTGTTCTAAAGAAAAAAAAACGTTCTAAATGGCCGTTTTGTTCTGTCTCGTGATGGAAAATGCCCCAGAACGGTGTTATTGCGTTCTTTTGTTCTATTGCCGTTCTGTTCTCAAATTCTCAAGTTCTGCGAAAAAAAAAACAGAACTTTGGCATCTCTGGTCTGACCACCCTTTGACTGAAGAAGAAACTCATATGGACAAATAGTTTAGACAAGTAATTAACACGCATTTTATGTTTTACATTTTAATGTTTTGTTCGTGCCAATCATTCCCATGGCTTCCTCGGGAAACAATGTGAACATAACGAATAAACATTGTAGTGGCCCATGTGCTATCGTACACAGCTGTCAATATGTCAAAAGTTGAAAATTATGACCCATTGGATAGACTGTCTAACTCCAAGCCGACACAATTTATGGCCGATAAATTAGCTCGGTTTGGAGTTAGACGGTCTGTAACGTAGACAACATATTTCAAAGAAATTGAAGACTCGGTGGTAACAGATTTATCTGGCAAACTTTTCACTATTAGGCTGGAATGTGCTTCAGCAAGACGTTTTTCGACGGTTTGACATATTGTTGGTCCGACCATGTTTGACTTTGATTAAAAATCTACCTACACCTTATATTATTACCTACACCTTATATCATTTAAATTATTATTCAGAAGAATATATTATTATAATGTAGAATGCATCACCTGAACAGTTATCTTAACACTAAAATTTTTCAAAATTTGGTTTATGGTAGTTTCGCCAACAAAATCTTCGCCAAAGAGTCACTTTGTCTAAATTAAATGTCCAGAGTATTCGTAAATGGAAACTTCATCAAAAATTTCTAAGTCTCAAAATACTCAAAAATTGTTAAGATAATTAACTGTTGTGCGCCACCGTGGCCAGATATGGCCACCGTTGCATTTCATGGGAGTTTATTTCTTAACCAGTAATGCTACATAAAAACGGATTGAGGGATGTTAATTAACTACTAAATGTGCGTAATTTTCATATCCAAAATTATTTTTTTTTGATTAACCCCTAGACGTCAAAATGAACCCAAAAATCAAGCAACCTGAAATAATATTTTCTTAAACTTTGTTTCTTATTTTTTTATTTGTGTGTTGATGAAAAATGTCTCCGTGTTGCCAATTTGACATTTTTGTTTTCAGTTATTTTTTGTGAACATAATAGCAACTCAATATCACCCCCTACGCTGTTATCATAACAAACAATCAATTGTAAATTGTTCCCTTTNTGATGAAAAATGTCTCCGTGTTGCCAATATGACATCCTTGTTTTCAGTTATTTTTTGTGAACATAATAGCAACTCAATAATACCCCCTACGCTGTTATCATAACAAACAATCAATTGTAAGCTGTTCCCTTTCTTGACAATATAAATGTATAAAAGATAGTTGAAAACATAGAATATATTGTAAACGGTATTCTATGACTCCCGCGAAAATTATTTTATGTGTGCGCCGTTATCATAACACTATGGTAACCATAATATATAGTTTTCTATACAGTCTCAGTTAAATATAAATAAACGGAGAACCACTTATGATACATTAAAACGGACCAAAGAATTAGACTATAGAATTTCATACGCGATTTACTCATGTATTTACCCACTGCGCCGTTATTTTTAACTTCGTTATTTTTTTAGTTTTCGCTTTGAATCTAATAAATCATGATAAATTGAAACAAATGACAAAAACGCCCTTATTTTGACGTAAATAGTAAGAGCGTTAAATTATGGCCCATAGTCAATTACCAAATAAAACACTTATACACCTACTACAGTCAGAGGTGCCTCGATGTGTATTCTCTCGATGTGCACATTTTCACTAAAATTTGTAAATACCTCTTGTTGTGCACTTTTTTCAGATCATTTTTTTTTTTGAGAAAACCTCTCGATGTGCATAAGGTTGATGTTTTGAAAAAATGCTTCTCGATATTCATTTTTTTTGTAAAAATGGTTATTTTGAATCTAGTTTGGACCAGAGGTCGGCACTTTTTTACCCGATCGGACCCGATTGGACCCTAATTTTTTAGGGTAGGGTCCACTTTCGGGTCCAATTCGGGTTCATTAGGTGTGGTTTGGGTNTCATAATTTATAGCTCTTACTTTTTATGTCTAAATAACGGCGCTTTTGTCATTTATTTCTATTTATCACATATAGCTATTGATTTATTAGATTCAAAGCTAAAACTAAAAAATAACGAAGTGAAACATAAGGGCGCAGGGGGTAAATAAATAATAATAATAGTAATTCGCGTATGCAATTTTGTAGTCTAATTCCGTTGTCCGTTTTTATTTATCATAAGCGGTTCTCCGTTTATTTATATTCAACTGAAACTGTCTAAAAAACTATACATTATGGTTACCATAGTGTTACGATAACGGCTCACACACAAAATAAATTTCGCGTGAGTCTAAGAATACCGTTTACAATGTATTCTATGTTTTCGACTTTGTTTTACATATTTATATTGTCAAGAAAGGGAACAATTTACAATTTATTATTTGTTATGATAACAGCGTAGGGGTGATATTGAGTTGCCATTATGTTCACAAAAACAAAACTGAAAACAAGGGTGTCAAATTGGCAACACGGAGACATTTTTCGTCAACCCACAAATAAACAAATAAGAAACAAAGAGTAAGAAAATATTATTTCAGCTTGCTTGATTTTTTGGGTTAAATTTGACGTTTAGGGGTTAATCAAAAAAAAAATTTGGGTATGAAAATAACGCACATTTAGTAGTTAATTAATATCCCTTAGTCCGTTTTTATGTAGCATCACTGGTTAAGGAATAAACTCCCATAAAAGGAGGCGGTGGCCAGATATGGCCACGGTGGCGCACAACAGTTAAACGATAAACTATGATTCATAGACTATATACTTTATTGGTATATCGTATATGAAAACATTACAAGCTACAAATGCAAAAGTGATTTGCACGTTCAGACCATCTTAGTACAATCTTTTATTTTTACTTCCTTGTTTAGATGACTATCTTTTTGTTTATAAATAGTTCAATTCTGGCAAAGAAATTCACTGTTACGAAATAGATTTTGAGCGGGTACGGCATAGAACGTCCTACAGGGGCTTGTGTGTAAAATATCTTCCCTTATTAGTAATGGGCTCTGTTTTCCAAAAAATTCCGTAAAATCATGTTTTTCAACATTTTCGAGAAATGCTAAATGTAAAAAAAATAGTACTAAACTTTTTTTTACCCAAACCATGAGTATGGAAAGCAAAAAAATGCATTTTTAATTTTTCGTGAATGTTTGGACAATGTGAACGTCGAATTGCAATTCAATTGCAATTAATTGGACCCTCAATAACCCAAGGAAGTCAAATAGCTCGCAAATAGCCTAGCCCAATTTACCACTACCCCCTCTAGGTACTCCGTATTAAATCCGTATGCTTTAGCATTTAAATGAATAAACTGTTCTTCTCTTGCTTCTTATTTTTA
>SCLG01008319.1:0-10463 GCA_004367875.1 Oikopleura albicans
AGCGCTTGAGACTATCTTCAAACGCGTTCAGCTAATAAATATTAATATTGAAAAGTGTCAATTAAATGAAGATGCAGCGTCAGCTCTTTTCGTCATGGTTCGGAAAATTCAAAAACATTACCTAAACCTCCAAAAACTTTTTCAAACCAAAAACAGGCAAACAGTTTAGAGTACGATCGGGAAGATTAGACCGCAGTTCGTAGGAAATTTGCGGCCACTCTAAGCATCATTTTGCTTTTGAAGACTTCAAGGTTTATTTTTCTATAGAAAAAGAAAATAAAAATTGTTATTTGTAATTTGACCCCTTTATTTATCACACAGGGGTCAAAGTTCATTTGAGGTGTCATATTCGGCATCCCCTCTAAAAAAGCTGTCTAATAAGGGGTATGTCATTTAATTTGAAAAAAATGTAATTTGACACTTTCTAGACTTATCAGGCCTAAAAAGGGTCAATTTTCATGTTTGGAATTCGAAAAATAGGCTATCACTGATGCGTCGTGTTCAGGGGGTTAAGGGATCAATGTAGAATGTACGTAACGAACCATGTAAACAGATATGTTTCTTCACTATGAAAGCGCAGCAAATGTTGAATGCGGTTTCAATCGAAATATGGGGCATCGTGGCTGGATATCCATTGCCCAATTCATCAAAAGAAGTAATCGAATTGACTCATTCGACTGTCCAAAGTAAGACAGCCCATTTCATAATGAAAGCGGAACTTTTTTGATACACCATGTATAGGGACAACAGCTGGGAGATGAGGTACATGAACCCGACACCTGAGCAACTTTATTTTTTTTTAGACTGATAGAACGTATATTTTTGTAGAAAAAAAAATTTATACCCATCCGACCTAACCGGTTCGAGTTAAACCGGTTTTTCAATTTTTTCGTATTTCATGGATATTATCATAATTATTATCCGAGCTGTTGTCCCTAACCATGTACCTATATACACAGGGTGCGCAGTTATCTTGCGAGCAGTTATCTTGCGAAAATTGCCGCTCATACGCTTATCTTGCGACTTTTCAAAAAACTTTTTTTCGTTTCTTCCGCCCACGCACTAAGCAGTTATCTTGCGAAAAAAATTCTAATTAAAATTAAGTTCCTATTTTCCTCTTAGCAAATCATGAACTGACGACAACGCCCGACAACGCCACGATCTTAACTCCCAAGGGTCCATTCGATAAAATTTTAACGAAATTTGAATGATGCAACTAGGTTTTTCTCATAATCCGTCATATAAACTTGTATTCAAACTGACAAAACTTGGGGGCCCAAGTTGGGGCCTTTGTATGCTATTTCATTTGGCCCTTAAAATTCTCGGTCAAAATTTGTTCCAAGCGGAAAAATGGGGATGCCGCCACATCAAAGGGACCCTTCGGAGTTAAACGCCAGATTTTTTTTAATTCCATACAATTTATAAAAAAATTAAATGCATTTGGTGAAATAAAAAAAACGTGAAGATGCTTCATCAATCAAAAAAGTTTTTTTTTTACTTTTAACGGGTTTTTGTTTCAATTTTCATCAAGGAAAAACATATTAATTTTAATATATTTTTTCCTGAAACATTTTCTGCCTACATTAACCGCCTGACTTCACCGAGCTGAGCGCGTATGATCTTCGTATGATCTATTGTGAGCGCTTCCCCCGCGAGTTCGACCAACCGGTTAAACGTCCGAAATTCTACTTACTGATTTTTATAAAACTTTTAAAATGCATCATATTCGCTGTTATCGGGTTTAAATATCAAAAATCCTCTCCGTGGATTAATCTTCTCCGGATTTTTTATCAATCATGAAAAAACCTTTTTTTACAGTGAAATGATATACATTTTGGAGCAAAAATTTCCAGCTACTCCATCTACCCACAGCGCACTTACCTGGCCGGAAATTCTCCAAAAAAAAATAAATAAATCATTTTCTTTTACTCTTTTTTGCTTATTTATATTTTGAGTCTAATGACCCCGCTAATGAGTTTATCCAATCGGTCTCTCATTGGATAATAACAATTTGGTATTGCGCAATTTTCCGCTCGTGCTCTTATCTTGCGAAAAGTTCTAGAAAAAAACGATCGTGCTGTTATCTTGCGAAATCGTGTATTTTTCGGGGTTTTTCGTCGTTTTCGCCTACGCATTGAGCAGTTATCTTGCGAAAAAACGCTTATCTTGCGACTTTTCAGGGACAAAGTTCGCAAGATAACTGCGCACCCTGTGTAGTCTATATAGGTACATGGTCTATATAATATAGATTAAGAAAACAATGGATAAAAAAGCTGTTAAATTGCTTNCGTCGATGCGCAATGTAATTTTGTATATTATATTCAAAAGACAAACCAATACAAGTTATTTTGCTCAAAACATAAAAATATGGCGTGGAGCCGTCACTCCAAAAAACGGATAAATGTCCCCGAAAAATGTCTGCTGTTTTAGGTTTTGAAAATAATTATACTAAAAAACGTTACTGATCCTTTTCCTTGGCCTTCTGGATAATAACGGTCGAAACAATTGACGTAAAAAATCGATTTAATTAATTTTTTACAGACAAATTGCGAGAGTGATTTTTTTATAAATCCATTTTGAACAAAAATTTCAAGCATTAATTTTTTCTAGAATTAGTAGTCCAATGAACTTGTCGGTAGTCGATAAGTGCAAACAGACATGAACAAATTCATAAAACAAATGAAAAATACTACTAAAGTGCATTTTCGTAATTTCGGATTTTATTTGTAAACAACGCTACCTACCCGTCCTTAACTAGTCCCACAACAGCGCAGCAACCGCGAAGCGGGGCTGAGTATGAGCTTATAACCATTTCCATGACCGAGTCCCAAGACAGCGCAGCTCCGCGAAGAGTATGCTTCGCGAGGCTGCTCTGTCATGGGATTGATTACACGCGCATACTCAGCCCCGCTTGGCGGGGCTGCTCTGTCACGGAACTGGTTATACGCGCATACTCAGCTCCGCTTCGCGGAACTGGTTACAGTTGGTGACTCAACGAGTTGACACATAACGAGTTGACAAAGTGAAACGAGTTGACAGTTTTTGGGAGTTCATGGGGCAACTATAGGGTGATGTAACGAGTTGACAAAGTGAAACCAGTTGACAAAGTGAAACGAGTTGACAAAGTGAAACGAGTTGACAGTTTTTTTTTCTAATCGATGAATTTAGTAAAATAAAATTTATTGGTTGTACAAAAATACTAATAATTTACAATTTTTCCATTTTTTTATAAAAATGTCCGTCTTTTTTAATTGTTTTCGTATTTTTTTTTAAACAACCATTTTCAAACATTTTTTAAAACAACCATTTTCAAACAAGAAAAATATTTTTTTGCAGTCAAAATCTAGAAACGACGAAGTATTCTACATGAGATAATTTTTGAAAAAGTGATGGAACGAGTTGACAGTGACGGAACGACTTGACAAAGTGAAACGAGTTGACAAAGTGAAACGAGTTGACAGTTTTTGACGAAAAATCGGAAACGAAAGTGTCAACTCGTTTAGTCACCAACTATATACGCGCATTTTCTCTGTCTTGGGACTGGTTACACGCGCATACTCAGCACCGCTTCGCGGGGCTGCTCTGTCCTTAGAATGATTACACGTGAATACTCAGCCCCGCTTCGCGGGGCTACTCTGTCATGGGAAAAAAGAGTTCGCCGTATTAACGGTATTCTGCAATATGTACTTTTTGGACAGTTTTTAAGTACGCGCTAAGTATGCGCGTGTAACCAGTCCCCTGACAGAACAGCCCCCAGTCTTGGGACTGGTTATACGCGCATACTCAGCCCCGCTTTGCGGGGCTGCTCTGTCATTGGACTGATTATACGCACATACTCAGCCCGCTTCGCGGGCTTCTCTGTCATCGGAATGGTTATACGCGCATATTCAGCCCCGCTTCGCGTGGCTGCTCTGTCATGGGACTGGTTACACGCGCCTACTCAGCCCCACTTCGCGTGGCTGCTCTGTCATGGGACTTGTTACACGCGCATACTCAGCCTCGCTTCGCGGGGCTGCTTTTCACCGCTCAAAAACGATAATTTCACGTATTTTCAAGTTGAAAACTGGAAATTACTGATTAATTATCGGTCCGTTTTGACAAATAAATTCATATTCGGAATCCTTAGCATCAATTTACTCCCAAAACCGGCCAGAACCGATAATTTTACGAATTTTTAAGTAAAAAACCGGGAATTGCCGGTTAATTTTCGGTCCATTTAAAAAAAACTAATTTCATGTTCGAAATTGTCCGGTTCTACTGACCCTAAAACATGTACAAACTGCGTATTTTGAGCAAATATCAGCAATTATAGGGTAAAACCCATATATGGGCCAAAAACCCATATGCACTCAAATGCACTAAAATTGGATTATATTTTTGGATTCAGTGGCNAGCAAAGGAAAACTGAGGGTCTGAAGTTAAGATCTCGTAGATAAAGGTCAGAGGTAAAATTTTCGATTTGTCCACTTTTACCATACCAGTGAAATAAAAATAACAAATTGTTAACAGGTATAAACCTTACTCGATCACTCTCATCTTTCCGAAGTCGTTCATCACGCATAATCACGCTCAGTATCGCATCACGTTCTTCCGCTGTCTGAAGTAAAAACAAATTGCAATATTTTCAACACCTACGATGCAGTTCAAACCAGGGATCGTAAAAACGTGTGATTTTTGGGAAAATTCAATCACTTTCACAAAATCACAAAAATCACGGAAATCACACAATCACAAACGTTTCAATTATAATCACGCAAAACTCACGCTGCGATTGGAAAAAACTGACTTAAATCACAAAAAAACGTAAATTTGGTGCGATTGGGGAATTTCCAATCACGGTCACGCAAAAATCACGCAACTTTTCGATCCCTTGTTAAGGAAAAAAACTTTTCGGCGCTAAAGAAAAAATGTTTTCGCGCTACGAAGCAATTATTGATTTGAAAATATTCCAACGGTCCCAAGGCTTTTGTAATCAAACTGCTTTCGTTTCAAAACTTTAGCGTTTGTTTGTTTGAAACTTACGAGAGCGTCAACATTCGGCTGCGACGACGACAGTTGCTGTTGTTCCACTTTTGCCTGAAAATTGGAGGAACTGGACGAATTATTGCCGATTGAGTCATCATACTCTTTAACTGAAAAAACGATTTTTCTACAAAATAAAAGTCTGTCTGTTTTGAACCATTTTTTTGGTCTAATTTAACTAGGGGTCCGCGGTTCTGGCTATAATTAATACCAGCAGAAATAATAAAAAATAGACTATCCGTTTTTTTTTAATTTTGGAATGATATTGGAAAACATTTTTTTTCTCAAATAGACCTGTTTTTGCCAATTTTCACCCTATGAGTTAGAGGTAGAAATTTTTCGTAATAACATTTTTTGCTCAGTGGAAGATGCTGAATCAAATGCGTACTTTCAAACTAATTTGAAGTCCCCCGTTTTTTAACCGCAGACACCGTAAATTTAACTTGGTGTTTAAAAAATCGCATTTCCTGCATCATTTGAAGAGTAGGAGCGCGGTTGAATATCATTGACACGAGGCGCTATGTCTCTGTCCAACGAGATTGAAAAATGCTATACATTGTACAGTAGTGTGTTCATACGCGACGGTTTTTTTTAAACTGTTTTGAAAATCGCACATCGTCAAAGTTTTTCAACGCCACACTGTCTCAAAAACTATCCGAATTTGTAAAAAATATTGAAATAGCATATTATCGCAGTGATTTTCAAACGCGAAAAAAATAAATAATGTTACCACTTTTTGGTAACATTGCCTGACGGCGCGTCTGAGGCCTATGTGACCTGTTATTGGTCTATTTGACCGCGCTCGGCCAATAACCGAGGGGCAAATCACCAAAAGGCGATTTCCTTATTTTAAAAATAGTTTTGTATTACAGTCCTCCCCCTCTTAAGTGCGTAGTAAAATTTTCGCGTTTTAAAATCAGTACGATATTTATAATAAATTTTCAAATAAAGTTAAGTTTTGTGAACAATCAAAACCTCAACACAAAAATGCTTATTTTGACGTTTTAATTTAAAATTGTACGAAATTTAATAGCGTTTTTCCCAGAAATTTTCATCATAAAAAACGTGGTACATAATATGTATACACCGCCTGTCTACGGAAGTTAACGCCCCTAAACTTAACAATTTGCCCGGAACTTAACAAAATGCCCGGAACTTAACAGTCATCTCGCGTCAACTTTTCCGCCTACGCACTGCGACCTAAACTTAACAATATTCCCGGAACTTAACAATATTCAATCAAATTTTTGACATTTGATCTACAAGTTTTATAATCTCGATTTTTTTTCTCAATTGACAGATGTCTTTTTGTGTCATTTTTGTCATTTTTCTCTTTCATGATGGTATCATTCATAGCCGAAATAGTGCAAATTATTAAGTTTTTGTTAGGAAATTCTTACAAAATCTAGAAAAAAAGCCTATTTGCCCGGAACTTAACAGTTTTGTCTGTTTTGAAAAAACCCTAAATTCCTTAAACTTAACAGTTTTCCAAATGCTTTTTGGCATTTCCGCCTACGCACTGCGACCTAAACTTAACAAAATGCCCGGAACTTAACAAAATTCCCGGAACTTAACACCTTTTTTTCCTCAACGCTTTGTTAAGTTCCGTAGACAGGTGGTGTATGTAATATATCGTTAATATATACTACATATGATATGTAATATATCGTTAAGTAACTATCTCTAAATGTATGTGAATATTGGTCAATATACTAAATTGTTATTTTAGTCTTTTTGTAGGGAAATCCACCCGGTTTCACAATCCACTAAAGGGATAGAGATGTATGTAAATTAGATATCAAATTTTGATAATGCATTGAGCCACCGCTAGGATTTTGCTCCAAAAAACTAATGTAACAATGTATTAAATACACTAAAGTTATAGGCTTTTCATACCGACTTTCTGTATCATTTCTTAGGACAACATAACCAGTGTTTGTTGGAAATTGTAACGATTTTGCGTAAAGGACTTTCCTGAACTTCTTCCCAAATTAACCAGACTGTCGTCTCGAATTCATGGAATTATCTCAGGGGAATCCGCAAAAAAAAAATAGATCGTTAGTTCTGATGAAACCGCCGACGCTTATACATTTTTAATACCATTACAAATAAGACAAAGAAAATCTAATTATTTTATAAAAAAAAATGGTGTTGTTTGTGCAACCATATACACTGGTTTCGCCCTAATGTTTCACAAACAGTATTCCAAAACATGAGACATTAAAACATCTACGGAGAAAAATAAAAGATTGCAGCGCAGTGCGTAGGCAATGAAAGAAGAGGGTTTCCACATGCCTATGTTTCAATTGTGCATACAATTTTTGTAAATTGCTGATAATTTTTTAACTAATCAATTTTTTTTAATAATATTTTCTTTCATAAATTTTTCCAGTAGGTAGAATGAGATGGGGGGTCTGTATGAAAATCATTAATGAAAAGTTAAAACTATTTGGTTTTAATAAAACTATTGAAATTGTAAATTATGTATTATCTTCGCATTAAATTACCCTTTCTTCGAATTACCCCTTCTTCAGNCCGGCCTGATAAACCCTCAGGCGGCGTGGTAAACCCCAAGGGCGTAGGCGGAAATGCTGGGAAAAAAAAAGACAAAAAAAAGGACAAAAAAAGTGTTAATTCAACTGCAAACTCTTAAGTCAAATGCAAACTGTTAAGCCAAATGGTGTTAAGTCAAATGGTTAGGTGGTATATTTAACAAAAGCTTATATTTATTATGAAATTTAGCACAGATTATCCACGATTTGGTTACCGGGGATTACTAATCGATACATCAAGGCATTATTTACCGGTTTCTATGATCAAGGCAACCATCAGCGCAATGTCATGGAACAAAATGAACGTACTCCATTGGCACATTGTAGATCTTGACTCATTTCCGTACCAATCAAAAGCACTGCCACTGTTATCGGCATTGGGAGCATATACAGAATTCAATCATATTTACACACATAAAGACAGGGATCAAAAAAACGTGTGATTTTGGCCAAAATGCAATCACACTCACAAAATCACAGAAATCACGGAAATCACAATCACGCGAAAATCCCGCTGTGATTGGCAAAAACCGGCTAAAATCACAAAAATTTGATTTTGGTGTGATTGGGGAATTTCCAATCACAATCACGCAAAAAATAACGCGAAAATCACAAAAAAGACATTACTGAAATAATTGAATATGGTCGATATCGTGGTGTTCGAATAGTTCCAGAATTTGACACCCCTGGCCACACGCTTTCCTGGGGTCCTGGCGCCGGTCAAGGTTTTCTCACGCAATGCTACTCACACGCCTCAGATAAGGTTTTCAAATGATAAATTGGCATTACGGGCGGTCCCATTAGGGCCGTTAATCCCATTACGGACGTTTTTGTCAAAAGAGTGAGTATCCGACTACGGTCGCTTGTTTATACGGCCGTATTTTGGGGGTTAACAATTTTATAAGGGCCGTTTTTTCTTGATAGGTTTGGCGTAGGTCATTTATTTGTATTGGAATGGCTTATTTGACATAACCAACTGAAATAGCTTATATATTTTTGTAAAAATATTGTCAAAAATAAGCAATAATTTTACGGCCGTTTATCCCATTACGGCCGTTTTTTTCGAGAACGGACAACGGTCGAAAAAAAACCGCCTTCCGAAAAACGGCCGTTATGGGATTAGGGCCGCCCATGAGGTTAATTGTGGACGCTTTTCTAGAAGGTCACACAAATTAATGACAAAAAGTTATGTTATTTCACAATACTTAGGGCCAGTGTTAAAAACGTTGGGCGTTGGGATGCGTTGGCCAAATTTTGGAGCGTTGCCCAGCGCTTGCGTTTGGCGTTGGGAAAATTTGAACGTTGGGCGTTGGGAAAAAAATCGACCGTTGGCCAACTTTCGCAACACTGCTCAGGGCTAAATATAAATCTGTTTTTCAACTTTCCGAAACACGACTTCCTTCGTGAAAAATAGTGAAAAATTTATTTGAAAGCTAATTACAGACCCGACACCACTCAAAGGAGTATTTGGTCCCGTGGATCCAACAGTTGGAAATAACTACATCTTGATGAATACCCTTTTCACGGAATTGAAAAGCGTTTTTAAAGACGAGTTCATTCATCTAGGTGGCGACGAAGTTCCATTTGATTGTTGGAAATCCAATCCACAGATAAATAATTTTATGAAAAATCATAACATTTCGAGTTTCGCGGAATTGGAATCCACGTGGGTTCAAGAGATTATTAAAATTGCCGAAAGTTTAAAGTTTCAATACGTTGTTTGGGAAGAAGTTTTTTCGAATGGTGTTCAGGTGAAAAATATTAGTCATCTCAATCGTTATAGGGCTACTTTTTGAGAAATTTTAAATTGAATACGGTCCTTACTCATTTATTGGACGCTTTCAGTTCTCGAAAATAGCGCCGAAAAAAAAGCATCGTCACTTAAAAGGTCCATTTTTCTATTAGAATGGCCCCATTTTTCCGAAAAATGAGCAATCGTCCGATAAATGAGCGTCCGATAAACGAGTAATGACTGTAATATAATTAAGATAAACAATAAGACGATGGTTGAAGTTTGGAAAGGCCGTCAAGAAAAGGTTCGCCAAAAAAGTACCAAAATCACAGCGGTTTCTTCATTAAAATTATCTCGGAAAACTCGGGTGTATTTTGATACGAGACACAAATACACTGACATTTCTCGAGAAACTCATATAAACCCTAGTTTTCCGAGAAAAACAAATAAACCCGAGTTGACCCGAGTTGACCCAACTTTGTCATATTTTTTGCATTATTTCGAGAAATCTTTGTAAATGGTTCATGGAACAGGACGCTGGCAAAAGTCACAGAAGCCGGCTACAAAACCATCTTAGCAGCACCATGGTATTTAAATGACATCAAATACGGGGTTGACTGGACGGATGCATACACGGTTGAACCTACGCTTTTTACCGGAAGTGATCAACAGAAGGAACTCATAGTCGGTGGGAGCGCGGCAATGTGGGGGGAATACGTCGACGGTACAAATATATTATCACGCACTTGGCCCCGAGCCAGCGCCGTTGGTACGTGTTTTCTTCTTGCGGTTACAACACGTAACCAGTTATTTTAACTCCCAGGGTAAGTGCGAGTATATAGACACGCAACTTTTTTTTTCGTCGATTTATGGCATATGGAGGCCCCTTAGGGCAAAACGGGTATTGCCAATACCGTATTGGTGACCCCCCTCAACTTTTCGAGAAAATTCGATTAACGGTGTTTTTTGCGAAAGTAGGAGATTTCAAACAGCTCTCTAGGGGGTGTGACCTAAATCAATTTCTGAATAGTCAGATCGACGTAGTTTGACCAGCTCTAAAACTTGGCTCTACCAGTTTTTTGGGTGACACGAGAATCCGGCACTAAAAGGGTGCGCGCAATACTGCATTATAATGTTTTTTTTTGTTTGGTAGTGCC
>SCLG01008340.1:0-11568 GCA_004367875.1 Oikopleura albicans
TGAAACATGTATTAAAAATCAAGTTGTTTACTTGCAAAAAAATATTCTAAATGTCTCACAAAAATGAACATTTTCTATGAATGTTAATATTTTTTTTTACTTTTTTTTATATTTTTTGACTCAACTGACCATTGAAAAAGTTTTAATACAGCCTAATTCTGGGTTCGCCAAACAAAGGTCGGTCGGCACTCCTTGTTTTATTATTCTAGTACCTCTAGTAGGCTACTCTCGAAAAACGCACTTTTTTCAGCTATATTTTGATTTTAGCCACAATGCTGTGCAAAAACACGCTATTAAAAATCAATATTTTTAAAGCCTGAACTGGAAATAGTATTGTTGCATATATTGGAGTTATGAGTAAATTAAGTGCCATTGCGTACCCGATAATATTTTCAAATACTCGACTGCTAGAGGTTGCTATAAATATATTTCCCCAGTCCGACACCACATCAATAATCGGTAACAACATAGAATATAGTATAAGTAAGGTGCTGTGGTTACCCGGAAAATATAGCCGTCGGTTCAGCAGATCTTCATAAAAGTCACCCACTTTGGGGACATTATTCTCTACTTGTAATATATCATTAAGAACAAAGTTAAGAAAGCATTTTTCGTCTAAGGGCTCGTTCTCACCGTGCATTATCGAATGTAGACAGCAGAAACCATAAATGTACTATTTATACAAAATCCTGATGGATATTCGAGTTCAAAATAGGCTAATAAAATGAACAAATTGATTATTACGCAGCGGTTTTATGACTTAAAATAGATTAAAATGGGAAATGAATTGTTTGCAACCAGTTGAAATCTTGGAACCTTCCAAAATGTTGCTTGGTATAACAAATGGTTAGGTGATGTTTATTAAGGGTGGTCGCCTGGAATTTCTACCCGATTTTGAAGTTGCTGTAATTTCTAGATTANACCCATGGACACTTTTTGGTCGATTTGACCACAAAAACACAAATTCTCAAACAGGTAACCGGGTGACGTACAGGGTTCATTTTTTGCAGGCTAATGCGCCGTTGACTACGTAACAGTTTTGGAAAAATATGACAGTAAAAAAATGTGCGTGAAAACTTTTAATTGAAAATAACCTCTTTTTTGAGGTTTCCTAGTTCCAATAAATGACTAATTAATATTCATTACGAAAACAAATAATGTAATTTTATTTGCTATCCGACTTTTTAATCAATTATTCTATGTTAGTTTTCACTGCCGTTACATTTGATAAAAGGAAACACCATCAAAAACGCGTCTTATATGCCCGTTTGGAGAAAATTCCGAAATATGTGTTTGAAGGTTAACCCGAGACCGTACAGCGTATACATTATTGTATACATCGCTAGTTTTCACTAATTATCTCGGTTTCTGATTGTTATAATAAAAAATCGTTTTTCATACTTTATTTTAAATTTTAATATAGATTGGAAACAAAAACAAAATATTTTTTTTGATGAGTCGTTTTTTTTCTGTGGCGCGATTTTACAGAGGTCCTTTTGAATAAAAACAGCCCTTTTCGGCATCATTGCTAGTTTTTCTAACTTATCTCGAAAATGGGATTATATATGATGATCTGTTTTTTTGCACTTTAACTGGTTGTTTGTTCTCAAACGAAACACTCACACACACCATTAGGAACAAGCGGTAGATTTGCGTGTGGCGCTAGAGAATAGAGTCATGTTTCCAACACTATCGAGTTTCTTTGCACCGTTTATTTTATGATGTAGAATATTTTGATGACAATTTCAAAGCGTAATAAATAAAGTATGGTATTTAAAAATAGAAGAGAAACTACATTTTCTGTTGTTTATGAGGAGTAAAACGCTGCTCACCACTAATGGTTTCGAACATCTGCTCAACGCGAATTTTCGCGCAAATGCGTGTGCTTAGTTCCGCCCGCAACACGCTGTGCTGATTAGAAAAATGTGTTTTTTTGATGTAAAATAAAGCCAAACATGTGTACTTCATTTCAGATAAAATCTCATTTTAAAAATACACAGCCGTTTATCAAGGGAAAGAAAAACAATAAAAAAAACTCCATTTTCATCAAACGCCTATCACATAACGCTATTCATTAAAAAAACCGATAGATTAAAGAACCGCTAACTTATATGTTTATTATGTTCAAGGTTTGATCTATATTTTACAAAAAAAAATTCCAAAATTGCCCAACTAGTATTCAAACGCCAAGCGTTTAGAAAATGTATACAATAATGTATACGCTGTACGGTCCCGGAGTAGTACTTTGCGTACGGTCCAGGGTTAAAGAACCGCTAACTTATATGTTTATTNCGTCATTTTGATTATTTTCGGGTGGAAATGGGGCTGGAAATTATTAGCGCAACCTTTGTCCAAAGAAATGTTCAAAAAAATCACGGATTTGGACAAAACTCCAGGGGTCCAAGAAGCTCGACTTTTGCTCGAAAAACTGTTGCATGTGAGTTAACATCGCGATATTGTGACCGCATTTTTTCACCCTAAAATTTTATTTTATATTATTTGTGGTTTCGGACTTATCTTATATAAATTAATTAAGGAGAAATTTATTTACTCAGAAATTTATTTACTCAGAGATCGGCCTAAAAAACATGTTACCCTACCCCTACTTTTCCCGCGGGTAAGCCGGGTCAGACCCGGCTTACCCCGCGCGGGATTCCTTGTGCCGATCTCTGATTTACTTGGCACTAAGGTCAAGTCGTCTTTGAGCTTTATTTTATAACTAACCCTTGTAATTTGTCGTCTCTTTTATAATTTTTAAGATCCAGTTAAAAAATTTTGTTTTTTTTCGGACAAAAAATTACGGTTATACCCAGCGTCCTAAATAACTTGACATTCTAAAAAACCCTTAGTGAAAACGCGTTATTCTAAAAACCTTTTAAGACCGATCCGAAACAAAGAATGGATTTGGAGGATTTTGATGAATCGAGTTTGGAACCCCTCATGAAGATTAATCTCGATGATTTTTTGTCGATTTCTGGAAACTTCGAGGTATCCGAAAATACCCAGGCTTCAGTCGACGTTCTCACCCAAGTGGAAAAATTCTTCGACTCTTTTCAACCAACTTTGGGCCAAACTATGGACCTTACTCATTTCCACGATCAGGATGTGACTCATTTATGCCACTCTTATGCCACAATTTCTGGTTTTAGAAACGCGCTTTTTGAGCTAATCGAAAAAAATCTAGAAGAGTCTGAAAAAATCAACTTCATCCGAAAAGTTTTCAATCGGGGTTTGAAGCCCGTTGAAAAAAATGTCGAAATTCAGACCGAGATTGAAGAGATGGAAAATTCCGTCTCAAATAAAATTTCGGAATCCTCTTTCAATAAAATGTTCGCTGTTTTTATCGGATGTGTGAATCCAAGGAGTTTTCAAGGTGACCTTATGAACCAACAAGCAATTGTTTCTACGGTTGTTAAACGTCTTGTTTGTCGAACTGCTTTCGAAACTGAAGGATGGAAACGCATTTTGCCCGTTCGAGAACTTTTCGAAAAACTCGGAATTGACATTGAAACTCTCGAATTGAGTTACGAAGAAGTCAAACATCCAAATTCGCCTGCTCTGGAACATGTTCTAGAATATTACAAAGCGTGCTTGGATGATAAGAAAGTGTGGTTCCGGGCTGGTACTAAATTCTTCGAGGTAAACTTAATATTTTCAAAATATCTCAACATTTTCAAAAGATTTCACTTTTTGGGACGGAAAATGCTTATATTTTAAATTTACATTATTATACCTATTGCATTATTATTACCTAACTTTTGGGCGGTTATTTTTGCATATTGAATTAACAAAAAATAAATATTCAGGGCACATGATGACTTATTTCTAACAAATTTTGGGACTAAAATTACATTTATAATTTTCTTAAAAAAAAACTTTCATTTTAGGAAAACACAATTGTGAATGTTGTAAACGTTGGTTCAAAGATGACTCATACGGTTCTTCTGGTAAAAATCGACGACGAATATTTCTACTGTAAGAACACTTACAGACACACCCCGATCATCAAAATTCCGAAAAATCGATTGACGATTAATCAAATGGCCGTTCTTCGTAATGGGCCGGCCAATAAAACCACCGGTAAAAAAATACCACGTAAAATGACCGGTCAAATTCAACATTTACTGAATGATGTCGGCGAGAATGGACACCCTATTGCCCCTTTCCCAANATTTTGTTTTTCGGGATTTATAATAATTATATTATATGCACTGAGCAGTTATCTTGCGAAAAAACGCTTATCTTGCGACTTTTCAAGCACCAAGTTCGCAAGATAACTGCGCACCCTGTGTAATTTAATGTTTCACAGCTTGTTACATAAAGTTGCCAGTATTTTTTTGCTCTATGAAACTAGCAGCTTTTACCTACGAAAGCTTTAGGAGTTCATTGTAAATTCTTTTTTTAACTTTTTATTTCTTTTCGCTAACAATTAAATTAATCCACTATTTTTTAATCCACAATTTTTTCAACCGGGATGCCATTTGCACTTATCTTGCCAATTTTTGGGTCGGCGAATGTGCAAGATAAGTTCCAAATTGCTCTGGTTTAACTCTTACGGGTTCTTTCAAATTCATAATTCTCATTTTGTAATTTATTTGTCGATTTTATGTACATTCAATATATCTTTTTCAATCAACTTGTTTATTTTTATAATTCAATAAATTAATTGTTTATGATACGTCTAATTTAAGGATGTGCGAGATGCAAATCGATTTTTCAAATTTACTTTTGGAGACACTTATACTGAAGCCTATTTTATGGCATTTATAACTACAGGGGGAAATTAAACTTTGCTGCCGGTAAATTTTCCAAGATTTTTTTTTTTGAGAGTTATCCGTGACTTTATACGCCCACGCGTTTTATGGGGAACTTTTGTGCCTGAATTAGTATTTTACCGTTAATCAAGTATTTATGTTAACACTCCCATCTTGTGGAGGTTAAATTTTCATCTAAACGGATAGTTTTAAAATGAGCACTACATGAACTTGAGAAATAGGCAAAAAAAAAAATCAAAATTTGCTGTTTCAAGGGCTCCCCATTTGGATACTACAAGGGTTCGCCAAATTAGAGCGGCTTCCGCCAAATAAGAGTCGGTCGCGCCAAATAAGGGTCGCTTGTTCGAGAAAAATATTATTTCTCCAAATAAGGGTCGCCGATTATAACATTGATTCTTACGGTACATAGGCTATGGATGGTTTTTACTATTTTATTTTTTACTATTTTAGTTAATGTAAATTATTATTGAAAACAAGTTTAATTTTAAAATTGATAAAATCATACATATAACTCAGAAAATATATTTTCATAATGTTACAACAATAAAATCCGCTTATACCGGGGTTTGCCCAGTAAAGGTGGTTTTGTAAAACGCGACAGCGACCCTTATATGGCGACCTCCTGTAACTAGAAAGTACGAAATTAAGTGCGAGTTTTTACACGGTAGTTTAGCTAAAATTCTACAAGCTATTAGTATTAAAAGTAATACTTGTTCCTTCAGGCGCGAAAGTTGCGCGCGAGACAAACGCGTAGAAAATATGATTTCATCTTGCAAAGTAACTTTCAAAAATCAAATTGTTTCTCGAACAACCCTTAATCTATTTTTGTTTTCTTATCCGCGAATGAAAGCACCTTTTATTATAACAGCCGAGTTTTATGAAAATGAAGCAGTTAGATTCTCATTGAATTTCTCAAAACAATTTGAAATTAATTCGGATTTAAAGAGACATTACCAAGTCCGCAGTTATGGAAAGTTACCGAAAAATCTAGAAATTATGATTCATTAGACTTGATTTTTCAGCCGGTAGGATATGGCCATCCATAAGATAATAAGTTTTGAAAAATTCAATGAGAATCTAACTGGTTCATTTTCATAAAACTCGGCTGTTACAACTGTAACTGAAGTTATTTTATACATTTTTAAGGATAACACGAAAATTTTTACGGTACTAGGGTTATAACTTATAACATCTGATATTTGTGTCGCTATTTATGGTACTACATCTTTACTGTAAGGTCTTAGTGCCGTTGTCAGCCGAGACCGTATAGCCACCCGTCGCTGTACACCGCCCGATCATTTAAGAAACTTTATTAACGAGAAAAAAACAAATTTTCGGATGTCTAACGTGAATGACTCATTTTAAACTTAACTAGCACGGAGTGTGTACGAAAAACCCATACCATAAGTTCTATTAGTAATAGCCTATTACGGTATATAGCAAGCCTAAAAGAGGGTGCTCTGATTTCACTCTAATTTCACGTTTTACATATTTTTTGTTTGTATTCAAGAAACCGATAGTTTTCGACTTTGACCGGCAATAAAAACCGTTAATTTCATGTAACGAGAACCAGACACATCTTGGTGTACGCTCTCACCATTTGGCTGTTATTTGCTGTTGATGGTTTTTCACTTATTGTTTGGATTTATTTGGGCAGCGCGGTTTTTCCAAGAAACCGTTTTTCCGGGAGATGGTTTTTCAGGGAAATTCCCTGATAAACGTTTTCTCGGATAAACGTTTTCCTTGATAAACCCTTTTCCCGGAAAAACTTTTTCCTTGAATAAACTTATTCTTGGAAATACATTTTTGAGTTTTCCCTGAAAGACGTTTTCTTCGAAAGACGTTTTCCTGGAAAAAACAATTCTTGAATTTTCCTTGAAAAAACAATTTGTGAATTTTTCCTGATAAACGTTTTCTTGGAAAGACCGCGCTGCCTTTATATGAACCCAGTGTACACTGGGAAATAATAAAAAAACTTAATTTGTGGAACTTTTCGAAAGCAATTTAACCTACTTTGGATTACGCATTTTTCATATTACACCTACTAAAGTAATCACAAATAAATATTACCTTTTTGGAGAAACCGTAGAAGGTAACAATTGTTAATAAAAAAAGTTTTCCCACAACTAAGTTTTTCGGTGAAACAAAAGGTATCGACGAATAAGCTTTTCGGAGAAAAAGTCTCAGAAACAAGTTGTTCGTCGAAATTCTCGGCAAGGCCGCGCTGCATGCCCCATTTATTACATTTATTTGACCCCGCTTATTCTACTAGTTATTGTTGGACCAAGCGGTGGGCAATACATTTCGGTAGTCAACTCAGTTACGCCCAAAGTTGTTTCCCAACGTGGCAAACAATTTGTCATTTCAAATAATTCTCAATCAGGCTCCCAAGGGCAACAGCAAATCGTCCTCCAGCCCGAAAATCAACCGGGCCAACAATTGGTCATTCCAAATTCGGCGTCTATTGGCAATCTGGTACCACGTGGTGGCCTCAGCATTTTTCAAAACTCTAACAATCAGATACTCCAGGGAAATAAAATATTTATACAGCAATCTCCTCAGGGTCCTGTTATTTTGGTGCGTAGTTAATGTTTGTTTTTTATTGTTTTTTTTGTTGTTGTTTTTAGTTGACAATTTACAACGATTTAAAAATGTGTGAACTTACTCGTTCTTTAACTTTTATTTTATGAATTATTTTAGAAAGTTATTAATAGTTTGTTAAATCGCTGTAAAGGCAATGAAGCGAATAATATTCCCGACCTTCCTAATGTACAATTTTGATTTCTAATAAATGTGCACAATTTAAAATTAAATTTTCATGTTTGATGTCACATTAACTTAGTAATGCTCATTAAAAAGTCGGGACTGTATTCTAAAGATTTTCTGATGTAAAAAATGTGACTGATTAAATTGAAAAATCAATTTGAAATAAGGTCCAAAATGTCATCGAAATTCCAGTTCTATATAAATATAGTGACAGATGTAGCTTTAGGTAGGTTAGATTCCTATGTTTTTCTCAAGTCTTTGTCGATAGCGTAGGGCTCTAGTAGGGTCACCCTAAACTCATATTTCATCAAATGTTAGGTTGATGAAAGATTTAAAAGAATCGATGTTGTGCAATTGGGATATTCTATAAATTATTTTTAATTACTTTTTTTATGAGAAAATCCTCGAATTTTTGTAGCCAAATATCAAACAATGCAAGGCAATGATAAAATCATGATTAATAAGATTTAAAAATATAATTTCGAATGTCGAACTTAAGAATGACTGGTAAAACTACAGGGGGTGGTGGTTAAAAGGTGGAATATTTTGAGTCGGTTTATTTTTAGGTTGATTTTCAAGTTATAACCACATCCCCTGATACAACTTATATTTATTGACAGTATGAAGTTAGGCTCAGTGTTGGAAAAGTTGGCCAACGCTCCAAATTTCCCCAACATAAGCGTTGGCCAACCCTCGGATTTTTCCCAACTCATGAATTTTTCCTAACGCGTTGGGAATAAAATCTAACCAACGCCCATCGTTTCCAAAGCGTTGGTTGGTCGTTGGCCAACGCACCCCAACGCCCAACAATTCCAATACTGATGCTTAACGGATAACTGGAAAACTATTTTAAACATGTTCTCTTTATGTCGAAGGGACGTCTTGATTTTACACAGCATACATAGTATTACATACAGTATAAAACTCAGTATAAAACTCAGTATAAAACCTTTAAAACTCTGAGCTTGGCGCTCAATACAAATCGTGGTACAGTTGTGGATGCGAGAACTTGACGTGCGAGAACTTGACGCTTTTTAGGAAATGCTCGTCAATTTCGAGAACTTGACGGTTTTTCGGAAAATTTCGCACTAAAAACGTAGCATTTTCGGAAAATTTGTGAGAACTTGACACTTTTTGGTAAATTTGGTGGAAAATTTTTGGTAAAATTCGTGCAAGAACCTGACAGAGAGAAAAAAAAATGAACTCAAAACAAAAGTGAACTTGACCATCGTATTCTGCGTGACTTGTTGAGCAAATAATTTCGTGCCTCAAAATTAAGTTTTGAAATTTTCACAGTGATAAATGCAAAACAAAATTACAAATGGTTGACAAAAATGTTGCGAGAACTTGACGGTAGTGCGAGAACTTGACGATCGTGCGACAACTTGACGGTTTTTGACAAGTGAAAGTGTCAAGTTCTCGCATCACACCTGAAGCCATATCAGAGATAACAAAATCAGACTTTGATCGTCTAGCGGGTAAACTATTATCATTTTTAAATGATCAATTACATTTACCGCCCTGTAACCGTATTCACCGGTCACGTTTGAATGAACAATGTCAGATATCTAGAACGTCCTCCAGGTCATTTATGAATCATAAATTATGATACCTAAAATTTTATACGTATCTTGCTAAAATTTAAAACAAAGTTTAAATACTACACCCCTTAACCAGTTATCTTCTGGCACTTTTTAGAAAGGCCCTACTCAATTATCTTGAAATTTTTGAGTAAAACAGTTGTTAAGATAACTGGTTAGGTGGTGATACCCCCTTTTTTACACCGAAGGACTTTAATACAAAAATAACTGCAGTTTTACAACTTGAAGAGTTTTTACTTTTTTACACCGGCATCCTAAAGAGAAGACACACCTAAAAAAGTTACAAATGCAAAATCTGATACGGCAGACATATACCCAATTAATTTGCGCATATTTTACACTTCTGTCATCGTAATCCCATATTATAACATGAGCTTTATACAGTAGAAAGTAGCAGGCGATAATAATCGACAAAGTCGGAGCACAAAATCGCTTTCATTTGTCTAATTTGTTACTTTTTATGTATCTAAATCGATCGTCGGGCTTAATGTCACCATTTATCTATTTCTTGAGACGGGGCTTGACTTTCAGAGTNTTACTTGGCATAAAATTTGAAGTAATAATCAATGTCGTTGATTTCAGATGGATAGACCGCATCAGGAGCTTTTCCGGTGCACTCCAAATGTCCCAATTGGTATATAATCCAGTTGTATCTTGACGAGCTGTCCCCATAGTGCAATGCAGTCACAGGAAGGTGAGCACGATTTGATAAAACTCCGTCATCAATAGCATTTCCATACAGGTCGTCACAGTTACACCTAGTTTGCTTAAACATTTACGTTACGTCACGTAACTTACGTGAAGTGTAGTCTCGCCGTTCAGATATGAGAAAATATTCTCGATTACTGGCATAAATAGGCCACTTACACGCCTCATCATGACTGGCAGGGTCAAAATCTGTCAAGATATGGGCTGTAGATATATGGCCCCTATTATATGGCATATATTATAATTACAGGGGAGCGCCAAATAAGGGTAGGTTTCGTGTTTTTCGAAACCTACCCTTACTTCGCGCCCCTACCCTTACTTGTCGTTGTCACTTATGCGGCATAAGTTATGCCACCTTTGTTTTATTTTGATATGAGGCTGACACGATTTTTTTTTAAATATATGTAAATTACGAAAATAATTATACATGTATAGGTACAAAAAATTTTGATTTGTAGACATTTATGTGCCATTAATTCCCTCGACACCCTTTAAGTGCCCCTTAAGCTACTACCTAGACTAGGTAAGTAACTTACTGTAAGTAATACTTGGCGGCAAAATTTTATTTTTGAGCTCACTTTTATATGATTTAAAATGCGTCTTTAAAATATATCTCAACACCTGTGAGATGTGTTACCTTAAAATGCGAGTTACTACATCTGCCATTTTCCAAATAACATCGACAGTAACCAAAAGAGGTTCTATTGTGTGAAACGCCTCCCCAAGAATTATCTCCGTGCCAATATGATCGCCGGATTCCAAGTCTATCAATCCACCACGAATAATCGGTGAGTTTGTTAAAAGTACAATTGTTAACAATTGTCTGTGTACACGATTCCGAGAGAGAAGTTAAACTTTCGAGTTGCTTCATCGTTGCGTTGTACTTGAATATATGTCTGTGTTGGCGTTATTAATTTGACCAGGCCCTCGGAATACAATTAAATTAATTGAATTCCGATGGCCTGGCTTTATACCTTATATCTCATATGACCCGGGCCCGTACAGTTAAGATCTTTTTCGCCGAGAATAGTGTATTTAATTATTGTGCGCCTATAGGGCCTATGTGGGCCTAAGATAAAGTGTAAAAATGAAAATCATAACATGTCTGTAGAGGGCTCTACAATTTTTCGAAGGTGAAAATAAAGTTGACCTTCGAAAAATTCTAGAGTTCGCCTCAGACTTTTTATGAATTTTATTCTTTCACTTTTTCTTACTAACTTTTTGAGCTCTATAATATGGCCAAAACAATTTTAAAATAAATAGGCCATATAAGCACACAATAATTAAATACTTTATGATTTCTTGGAAATCTTGCACAAAATCACATTCTTCGATAACTTATTAAGGTTTTTGCTTGTAGAATTAAAAATTGGTTTAAACGAAACTACACCACCTAACCATTTGACTTAACACACTTTTTCCGATAAAAGGTGTTAATTCAAATGCAAATTGTTAAGTCAAATGCATACTGTTAAGCCACATGGGTAGTGCGTAGGTTAAAACCTTGGAAAACTTGAAACAAAAAAAAGTGTTAAGTCAAATGTAAATAGGTTTTTTCTCTAGATTTAAATTCCAAATTGACGAATAAAATGAGCGAATGCTATACAAAAATGATACAAATTAATATAATGAACGAAAAAATTAAAAAAAAAATCGTTATACACCACCTAACCATGTGACTTAAGGATGGTCAATACCCTCCTTGCTTGAGAAATAAG
>SCLG01008522.1:0-13258 GCA_004367875.1 Oikopleura albicans
TACTCATTGTATCTAAACAACTGTGGTTCGTTGTAGAGGAATCTAATTTCCAGTTTTCGACATTAAAAATTTCGTTTAGGGTTTCTTTGTCTGCCAGGTTCTGAAAGTCTTGAAAAAGACAATTTGCGTAACGCTAAAATACTTTTGCTTGAAAATCATACAAATGAAATAGCCAATTTTTCTCATGACTTTTTAAAACGCACTTGCCCTAGGGAGTTAAACATAAATATACTTATAGTCTCCCCCAAAAACATTATAAACAAAATGCTGTTCGTTTTTTCGGGCTTGAAGTAATGGATCAAAGGCACCGCCTGGATTGGTATAACGTACAAACTTAATAACGTCTAATTATATTTATAATCCCCGTGTTATTAAATAGTAAAGTTGTCCATATATATTGATTCATAGTATAGGGGGTGGCTATAAGGTCAGCCGTTTTGTCCGTTATAACTTATAAGATAAAACTTACGTCTTTTTCAGTCAAACATCTCTAAAATAATATCTTTTTGAGGTCTAAATAAAGTCTGTATTTTTCAGATGGTTTAATTAATAAGGTTTTAACGTAAAGCCTTCGCGAGTTGAAATCGCCGTTCGTGTAGGTTGAAAAAAATAAATGACTGGAATTATAAACATTAGAGTAATAGTAATCTTATTATTCAAAAGATGCTTTAATGTGTCTCTGATTTTTTTTTTTGTTAGTTTTGTTGCTCGATATATTCCAGTCATTTATTTTTTAACCTACACGAACGGCGATTTCAACTCGTCCAGGCCTTATTTGAAAAATAGATTTAAGGTCTTATGGTCTTTTTAGCTAAAACTTCTAGATGTTATTCAGTTGGTACTTTATACCACTTCAAATTGGTACTGTCTGTTGTGGCCAACTAAAAAGGCCTGATTTGTGTTTTGTTATAAAATGTAATTTAGCGTGGAGGCGACCGTCCATACCGTACGAAGCACTCGTTAGTTGTGGAGAATCTTTCGTCGCGTGTCAGGTAGTGTTGTACCCAATCAGATCGTTCGAATCTTGTTCTCTGGCGATTCTAGTGGATTCGACTCAATACTCGCAAAAAAATGTGGTATTTCACGTGTCCAATCCCAACCCGACAATGTCTTAACCATTCTAAGTGTGCCCAAACCAATGCGTAGCCAATCCAACTTAATGAAAATGTCCAACTTATAACTGAAATCAAAATCGAAAAATCGAATCCATNTTCAACAGACTCCTTTGCATTTGCCATTATGCAACAATCTGTTTCCATTCATTTGTTTAAAGAACATATACTCACACGAAATACTATATAATGGAATTGGGTGAAGAGGAAAGGTCACACTTGGACTCAATTGCACAAATAAAATGAGGCGAAAGTGCGCACTTTTGATTTTCTGCCCGGTTTTGGCGGAAGAGGGGGAAGACTGACGAAAGTTCGATGAGATGTGTTCAGCATTACTGGATTCAGATCGAAAAGGACACTTTGGAAACTCAACCAGTGACGAAATCTTTTTTTGTTCAGTCACTTTGGAAATACGGTTCAGCCATTTGAGTCAAATGATTTGACCGCGATTACATGCTAGCAAGCGCATATGGAGCTTTCAATAATTTATTTTTCAATAATTTATTTCGCCATTTCTAGCCAATGACAATGCTCAAAAGGTCAAAAATTTCGGCGGGTTAACCTTTGGCCGCAAAATAAAAGAGACCGATTCAGACGGTGCCGACACCGTGCCGTGCGGATAAAACTTTTTTGTGCGGACTCGAGCCATCAATTTGATAAATAAATCCGCAGCGAAAAAATATCTTTCTAAAGATTGAATCCGCACTTATTTACATGGATTAGTATTTAACATATTATTACAAAAGCCATTTATTGGACGCACTGAAGTCAAAACTCCAATTTTTTTTTACCAAATTGGTATACGATTTTAATTAATTACGCTTATTTTTATAAGCGTCAATAATTATTTTGTCAGGCAAGTTTCTAGGTTTAAGCTTCGGATTCGACACGCAAAACCCTTTTATATAACTTACAGTCCTTACTCCTTTTTCGGACATTTTCGGTTCTATTAAATACCGTCCGAAAAAAGAGCATCGTCTCAAAAAGGATCATTTTTATATTAGAATGGCCCCATTTTGGCCGAAAAATGTCCAAAAAGGAACAATCGACCGAAAAAGGAGCAAGGACTGAATATCATATAAATTTAGTTTTGATTTGCTAGAGTATCTGTGAACCAGATTAGTTACATTGTTGTAATTTACATACGTTGTAAAACTTACATTGTTTAGTAAATTTTACTGACAAAAATTCACAAGTTGAAAGCCTGTACTGTATATTATAAAAGTTAATTGGATTCGATTTTATTTGGTATAAAAAAAACAGTTTGAGCATACTGAACGTACTAGGACAACAACTTATGATTCACATTCTTGTTGGGCGCTGCAATTTTCGGAAACGCTTTTGAAATTTGTTTGCTTTGGCGCTCATTTAGTCTTCTTTTGACATTTTCGGAATGTTGATCAGAATTCATCTATTTCTTCAATTAAAACAGATGTCTTCCGTTGTTTGATGTATTGGAAGATTTTTTTCAACCAAAAAATACGTTAATTAGAATCAAGGCGGTCTATATTTGTTGATCTAACAGATGTTTCTTTTCAAAAGGTGCGCCATTTTATAGCGACATCTAGTTAGTGTAGTTTGTGAATATAAATAGAGACGGTATAAGTAGGGAGCGGACAAGGTGGTCCCAACTTTTATGAGGTGAACCCAATATCATGTCGTGATTCATGCCGAGCACCAATCAACAAAAAAAAAGTTCTTCCGAGAACACAACTTTTTTTTGTTTCACACACAGTGTGACATTAATTTAACACAGACACACGTGCGTAGTGAAAAAAAATATAATTGACATTGAACTTGCTTTTTACGACATTAAATAATGAGAATCGTTCTTATGACATTATTCCGAGTCCAATGATGTAAAAAAAAATTTTTTCGTTTTTTTTTGTTGATTCTTTGATGACGGTAAAAAAATTAAGCGTGTATTAACGTAATTTATTTTTGATTTTACATTTTTTCGAAACGTTTTTATACAGTTCGACAGTTCGCAATGAGCTGATCACGGTAATGTATTTTTTTTTACAAAAAAGTCAAAATCATAAATTATTAGTTAGGGGAAGAAAACCCAAAGTCTAAAAATTATTTTTTTTTTACGAAAAAAATATAAAAAAAAATATCAGAATGTTCGTAACGATCTGAAAAGTACGAAACATAAAAAATTAAGGTCTCAAAGTTAAAGCGGGCTAAGATCGTGCACCAAACGCAAAAAAAATGTTTAGGCGCTCAAAGTCTAAAAATTATTTTTTTTTACGAAAAAATATAAAAAATATATCAGAATGTTCGTAACGATCGGAAAAGTACGAAACATAAAAAATTAAATGCCATTTCGTAAGTTCAATGTCAAAATTAAAAAAAATCTTAAAATCTTAAAAAAAAATTAGGTTCACGTTGGGCCCCGTGGCCTAAGTGAACCTTTGTAAACAAAAGTTACTTACCCCCTACCGGGTTCCAACCGAGTGGGTTCACTTAGGACACGAAACTCGACGTGGTCCTAAAAATCATGGATCTTACTCCGCGCGGCGTGTGTAGGACCACTTAGGCCACGGGGGCCGTCGTGAACAGTTTTTTTTTATTGGGACCACCTTGGCTACTCTCATAAGTATGAACAGTATACCAAGTAAATAAGTCAACTAACAGATTCAAAAATATGTTTTTAGTTTGTAGTATTATTTTTATCATGTGTATTTGGAAATTGTACACAAATTTTCCAACATATACAGAAGTACTCGAAGCTCAAGTAGAATTTCTAAAATCTGAAAAACGGCAAACTGTTGCCAANAGAAAACCCAAAGTCTAAAAATTATTTTTTTTTACGAAAAAATATAAAAAGTATATCAGAATGTTCGTAACGATCTGAAAAGTACGAAACATAAAAAATTATGGTCTCAAAGTTAAAGCGGGCTAAGATCGTGCACCAAACGCAAAAAAAAATGTTTAGGCGCCCAAAGTCTAAAAATTAATTTTTTTTTTACGAAAAATTATGAAAAGTATATCAGAATGTTCGTAACGATCTGAATAGTACGAATCATAAAAAATTAGGGTCTCAAAGTTAAAGCGGGCTAAGATCGTGCACCAAACGCAAAAAAATTTTTAGGCCCTCAAAGTCTAAAAATAAATTTTTTTGTTATCTAAAAAGAAAATAAAAAAAAGTCTGAAATTTTTCCGATATAAATATTTAATTTTTCACATGCAAAATGATCACAAAATTACTCCGAGTCCAAATAAATTATTTGGAGACCTTGCAGACATTCTTTGAAATTTAAAATAAAAAAATAAATGTCATTTCGTCCAAATTATCAAAGGACTCCTGTTCGTGGATTTTTTGGACGCAGAAAGTGCAATTATGTTAACCAATATTACACTGAATCATTTCCCACTTTGCAGACATTCTTAAATTTACTTAATTAAATTTTTTTTTACATCACTGGACTCGTCATAACGTGAAAAGTATGATGATCATATTCATAAATGCCATTTCGTAAGTTCAATGTCAAAATCTTAAAAAAAAATTAGGTTCACCTTGGGCCCCGTGGACTAAGTGAACCTTTGTAAACAAAAGTTAATTACNCCGGAGTCAAAATCATCACCGAAAAAAAAATTAAAAAAAATGGTGATGATTTTGACTACTCTCCACAAAATTACTCATAAATAATTTGGGGACTTTTTCAGACATTCTTTGAAATTTAAAATAAAAAAAATTGAAAATTTACTTATTTAAAATTTTTTTACATCACTGGACTCGTTATAACGTGAAACGTATGATGGTCGTATTCATAAATGCCATTTCGTAAGTTCAATGTCAAAATTAAAAAAAAAATCTTAAAATCTTAAAAAAAAATTAGGTTCACGTTGGGCCCCGTGGCCTAAGTCTAAAATTTCTGTCATTTCCGATTTGGCAGATGTGTTTGCTCGAAGCATCGTAAAAAATATATTTTCCAAGAAGCACGAAAAAAAAAAGATTATGAGCTTAGTTAAGCTACCTAAAAGCTTAACTTCCTAAAATATTAGGAAATCTTTTTCTTTATTTTTCCATCTAAATATTTGCATGTTTTTGTCTTTTTGTCTTTTTTTTTTTACTTATTGATGTCGCCGACGCCCATTGTTCTGTTTGNAATTAAAACAGTAAAAAACGCAAGACTTAGAAATTAGATATGACATTTGAAATATGGGATAGATATGAAAAAACGTTATTCGTCGATTTAACAAAGGTCTGTAGAAGAACCTTTTATTTTTGACGTAAAAGTAAGTTATTTTATGCAAAATTTGCAATCAAGATTTTAACATTTTTGGGTATTTTTATCGTAAACGGCACCGCGGTTTTCTGGAAATTTTTATTGTTACAAACCACTGACCTCGCAGAAATAATATACGTATAGGTGGTCATTAACTCCCAGGGTCCATTTGTTAAAATTTTAACGAAACGCCTTATTTTTTAAAAATATCTCGTCAAAACTGGCCCGAATCAAAAATCGCTGAAATTGGTATCGAGTCCATTTTTAAAGCGAATAATCTGACACAAAAAAAAAAGAAATTTTTTTGGAAAATAATGCGGCATCGACCATTTCTCAAACGAGGTCAAAATTTCCAAAAAATACAATCATCAATTTGACCTCTAAAACGTCAAACTATCCAAAAACTTTTCATTCTATTCAGATATTTAAAGACTATCAGATAGGTTTTGTAAAAAATTTGTATTGTCCATACGGTATAATTTTGCTTGACAGCGCGTCTGAGGCCTATGTGACCTGTCATTGGTCTTCTTTGAGCGCGGTCGGCCAATCACCGAAAGGCAAATCACCGTAAGGCAATTTCTTTTAAAATATTTTTGTATTACCCAAATCAGTCCTCCCCCTCCTAAGTGCCGCACTTAAGGAGACATATGCATTTCCGCTAATTTTTTTTTTCGCGTTTTAAAATCAGGACGATAAGTAAAAATATCTAAGCAGAATTTGGCGGAAAATTATTTCCAATAGGTTTATAGAAAACATAGAAGAGATGAGAAAATGAAAAACCGATATTATTCGTGCTAATTTTATAAGCTCGTTAATCAGTGTCGAGATTAACAGTCAGCGTTCATTAGCGATTGCTTACAATTAATCCTTATGGCGGTATGCCTAAAACAAGTTGATTAAGACTTTAATAAAGATGGTCAAGGTTTTTAATGTGCAAATTAGCAAGACAACATTAATTAATTTTAATATTTTCTGTTTGTAACCTTCCTAGCGAGTAAAGTTGGAGCAATGTCCTATTTTAACTCGTACGGCCCCGTCAATACCAGGCTGCAGATCTTGTTCAGGAAATCATCTGAAGCAATATTTTTCCAGTTACGTAATCACTATTTTTCATTATCTTGGTTTTGTACAAGAAAAAAACCGTATTGCGCAATATTTTCGTGTTGCGTAATTGCTATTTGTCATTGTCATGGTTCGCCTACACAGCCAACCATACGCCTCCACTTTGTACCATTATCTAGAATTTTGATGTCTATTTTCTGTAATCTTGGTTGGTTTTAGCTAAAGTTTTCCAACATCTTATTTTCCATTATCTTTCGTTTACGGTTATCTTTAATCATTTTTGCAGAAAAAAATCCGCCTACGTATTTTTTGAAGCATTTTTTACAGTAAAATAGTATTTTGAAACACGTATTTCGCAATACTTTCGAGTTACGTAATGCCTATTTTCAGTTATCTTTCATATCGGACAAAAAACACGTATTGAGCAATATGCGCATGTTACGTAATGCCTATTTGAAATTATCTTTCATCGCCTACGCAATTCCAACCCTACGCCTCCACAATGTACGTTTATCTTTCATTTTTGAACCTTTTTTCAGTTATCTTTCGCCATTTTCGCCATGGTTTGCGAAAGATAACCGTACAACTGGTGTTTTTCATTTTTTTTGTATTTGGATTATAAGGGGAAAAGCTGCATCCTTAACTGACCTAAAGCTATTTTTGCTGGACGGTCTAAGGCGAAAAAAACAAAACTTGACGGACTATGCATGCATTGAAATAATACTTGATCTAGCCGTAAGTCAACTACAATGACAATTTTGCGACGTCACTTTACTCCTTTTCCTTTTTTCAACATCTCGGTGAAAAGAAAAAAAAGACTCAGAAAAAGTTTCTGATTAAATTTGTCAACGTCAAAAATTAAATTAAACACTTTTTTTTATTCTANCGTTACGTAATGCCTATTTGCAGTTATCTTTCATCGCCTACGCAATTTCAACCATACGGCTACACAATGTACACTTATCTTTCATTTGTCTGCCTATTTTCAGTTATCTTTCGCCATTTTCGCGATGGTTTGCGAAAGATAACTGTACAACTGGTGTATGTATATTTATTTAAAAAAATGTTTTGGTCATATTGTAGAGCTCGAGAAGTTAGTAAGAAAAGTGTAAAAATAAAGCTCATAAAATGTCTGTAGACGGCTCTATAATTTTTCGAAAGGCAAAATAAAATTGACCTTCGAAAAATTCTAGAGCTCGCGTCAGATTTTTCATGAATTTTATTCTCACACTTTTTCTTACTTACTTTTTGAGCTCTACAATATGGCCGAAAGAATTTTTTTTGATAAATAGGCCCTATAGGCCCAAAATAATTAAATACAGTATGCACAGCGAAAAAAAAAATAGTCCGGGATTGTGTCCAAGAAGATATGAAAACGCTCAAAAGTCGCCCTTTTTTTCTAGAAATTTNAAAAAACAAAACTTGACGGACTATGCATGCATTGAAATAATACTTGATCTAGCCGTAAGTCAACTACAATGACAATTTTGCGACGTCACTTTACTCCTTTTCCTTTTTTTCAACATCTCGGTGAAAAGAAAAAAAAGACTCAGAAAAAGTTTCTGATTAAATTTGTCAACGTCAAAAATTAAATTAAACACTTTTTTTTATTCTACTGATTTGGACCGGTGATAAAAGGAGTAGCCAGAGATGACTAAGAGGGTTGTCCTGAAGAGACCCAAAACGGCAGAGAGGTTAAATAGCAGCATTCAGCATGGCGTGCGAAAAATGTACGATATTATTTTTAAAACTTACAATAAATGTGATTTTTCTCCTATTGATTAAACCAAATCAAAGTGTTAGACAGTCAAGCGTCTCTTAATGTGCATTTTCAATTTAAAAAAATCGTTCAGATTAAAAGGTATCTTCCAAAAATAAAAAAGGGACGCATTTAGGGGGTCTTTTTTTGGGTGCACTTTTTGGACATTTTTTGGAAAAAAATCTCGTTTTTGGAAGCCGCAAGTTCACATATATACCTTGACTTGCATAATGTATACAATTAATAGAAGTACAGTTGGTGAAGTAACGGGTTGACACATAACGTGTTGTCAAAGTGAAACGAGTTGACAGTTTTTGGACGTTTTTTGGGCAACAATAGGCAAAAAAGGGGCAAAAGTGACGTAACGAGTTGACAAAGTGAAACGAGTTGACAGTTTTGACGAAAAAATCGGAAACGAAAGTGTCAACTCGTTACGTCACCAACTGTAATACAATTTCTATGCGCTCTAGCGCCCGTAGTAGCAATGGGTGCTGCCAATAGGGTCGTCTATTGACAGTGCGAACTGTATTATGGAATTCAAACTGATTAGTAGACGACTCTAATGTAGACATTTGTGTATTCTTGTACCACTGGGTATAATCAACCTGGGGCCTTCAGCCGTAAAACTGTTATCATGAATCAGCTATATTTTACATATTACATATATTTTACATAGCGATAACAAAAAATTACTTTGAATATCTGAAACTCGTTTCCATTTGAGCACTGTTAACCAGAGATGTAAAAGTTCTGTTCTACCGTATGTCGGTGCTGAAATCTTCGTATTTTTTTCTTTCAATGTTATTTGGGCATTACCGCGTCAATTTTAGCGCCGGCATACGGTAATTTTTCAGAACATAACATAAAAAGCGTTCCGTTTCGAAGCTGTGATGAACGATTTCGTGTGAACCTTTTTGATTTTTTTATGATAAAACGAAACCCGTTCAAAATGGCTATACACGTACGTTTTCTTTTTGTAAATTTGGAAGGCCAGATAAACTGTGAGTTTTTTGGAAACTTATCACGTTCAAGGTAAATTAAACACAATATTGTTGTACAGTTGGTGTGGTAACGAGTTGACACGTAACAAGTTGACAATTTGGAACAATGGGAGTTTTTGGGCAAAATGGGCAAAAATAGGGAAAAAATGGGCAAAAGTGACGGAACGAAGTGACAAATTGGAACGAGTTGACAGTTTTTGACGAAAAAATTAGGAACGAAAGTGTCAACTCGTCACCACGTCAACTGTAACATAACCGAAGTGTTTGTTTTAAACTTATGGAAACGCCAACGTAACGCTTCCACAAGTCAAGTAAAGCAATTACGTTTGCACTTTCAAAACCGTAGTGCACTTTTTTATACCGTTTTGATATTTCCGAAATTATCGGGAGTTATTTTTGAAATCGAAGCAAGTAAAAAGATGTTTAAGTCGTAAAATTATGAATCGGACAATTCACTTTCGAAAAATAATACGGATGTTAACCGATCATTAATTAGTTGATCATTAATATCCAACATCATTTATGAGGAAATCATGAATAATTTAAAACGTTTCAAAAATATTAAAGTAAATCCTCTTTTTCATTCAGGGTATGGAGTATAGCGGGTCAAAAAGTTACAACGGTAGGATATTTTATTTGATCATTAAGTGTGAGTTTATCAGGCGTCAATTTATTTGGANAACGGATCTTCCCCTGTAATTGAATCTAACTCGTGGCGTTCAAAAGCGTCAATCATATAGAAAATATCCCATCGTAAACTGAACACATATTCGTGGCCGTCCATTGTGCCGTTTTGCTCCATCTCGACCAGAATCGGCACCGAGCGATTTGAAAAAGTCGTAAAATTGGAATGAATAAAATGTTGGGTAACGGTTGCGCCATTATACTTGCTCACCCATTTTTCCGCCGGAAGCCCACGAACCGTTGACTAAATTTGTGTTTTTTTACATACGGATACAGTTGGTGTGGTAACGAAGTGACACTTTCGTTTCCGATTTTGTCAAAAACTGTCACTTCAATTCAAACCGTCACTTAGTTTCGTCGCTTTTGCCCATTTTTTCCCAATTTTTAACCAATTTTAGAGCAAAAAACTGCAAAAAGTGTCACTTCGTTCCAAACTGTCACTTCGTTACGTGTCAACACGTTACCACACCAATTGTACAATAATATTAAAAAGGTACCACATTCTCAAATAAGAAAAGACTAATTAAAGTAGATGGAGGAGGTACAACAGTAGATTGGAGATCAACAGTATTAAGACGTATGATCTAACCTACGCGTTTTGGTTCACACCAATCGTTTTAGTTTCTTTAAATTACTTTCTAGACGTGTATGTTGACAAGTTATGTTTACAAAAACGGCCTGCTAGGGTGTCTTGTCTGAATTGGACCTAATGTTTTTGCTAAAAAAAATCGTTTGTAGTTTCCGAACCCGTCACTTACCGGCTCTTTATATTCGGAGTCAAAGTCTTCACCATATAAGAAATGTGTTTGGCCATTGTGCGTTGTCCAGTTTGAGCCATGTGAACTACCCGATGCCGGAATAAGGCCAAAGTGATAATCGTCGGGCAGAATACGCTCCGTATTACAAATATTTTCCTGAACATCGTAGCCGTTCACATTTTCGGTAAATTCAAAACGCGATTGAATCCAATAATCATAATGCAAATTAAACCAATCACTCGTCATATTATCAAAAAATCGGGTTTGACAGAATTTTGTACATTAAAGCTGGTTCGAATGCTTCATTTGTTAACTGCCAGAGGGAAGCTAACCCTACTTAGAAAAACTATTGTTGGAAAAATTTTCGTTTTGGTCGTTTTTGGTTGATCAAACCGGCTAGATATTTCGGGAATTATATTTGGTCGAAAAGCTGTAGGGGTCCATTTTATTAGCACCGCGGTCTTTCGATGAAAACATTTTTTTTTTGAATTAACTTTTTCTTGAAAACCACCGTTCTTCGATCGAAATGTTTTTTTTTCAAATTAGACGTTTTCTTCGAAAAACGCCCCCCCCCCCCAAAAAAACACGATTAGACGAATTACCATTGTGGTAAATGTGAGTTAATGATTGAATTAAGACCAGCTCTTTTCGACTCTCAATCTTTTTATCCGAAATACGTTTTTTTTCGAAAAAACAGTTTTTGTAATTCTATGTAAGACGTTTTTCCGAATAACGTTTTTTTCGTAAAACGTTGCATTGAAAAATTCCTGAAAAATATTATCTGTAATATCAACGTTTCAGGCGCCAGGACAATATCGGAAAACAGCCTAAAAGTTAGTCAATACGCAGCTAGGAGGAAAAGGAGACAAGCCAATCAGAGAGCTCCATTCAACCTACGTAAAGCTAGAATAGGGTTACCACTCACAATTATTGGAAAATTAAAATTGAAAGCTTACACAAATCTCATATTTTATATACCATATTTTATACACTATATTTTTATAAAACTTATTTTTTTCTTTAATAATTGCCATAAATTATTGCCTATTTTACCATGTGCACTTATCCAGCACTTAAATTGACGAAAACGGGCAAAAGTGTGCGGGTGAATGAAAAAATTATTCAAATCCGAATCCAGTCTATATCCGGTTGCTTGGGCAAATGCTCCTTCTTGCATCATGAGTTCCTGAGAATAGTCTGAAAATGAACCGTTTGTCCAGTCAAAAATATCACTTTCATTATTCACAAGCGTCCAAGTTTGAAATGGCGCATAATCGTCATCATTTTTCACTTTTCGAGCGGTTGTTAACTCCGCACCCTCCGTGATATTTGTGACGGATAAAACACGCGCCAGAGCTCGATTATACAGTCGGTTATCCTCATCAAGGTGCCAATACTGGTGACTTCGCCCTTCAAATTTCGATCCGTTGCGTTTCTTTCATTTAGATTTTTACTATCGTTAACTCGTATGAAAATTAACACCGTCTAAGCCGTTACCGGTATCTGGAGTTACAATAATCTTACCTTTTATCCGGAGCTAACCGGTTATTGGAAATGGCGATTTGTTTCAGTTGAAAAAGTGCCAAGACAACTTTGTTAAGATAACTGATTAGGGCCCCTAACTTTGGGGGGTAGGGTGTTTAACAAAAACAAGCTAGTAAAAACTTCATCTGTTAAGATATTTTGCTCAAAATGTTTAGATAATTGGGTAGGGCATCTGATAAAACAATTAGATAAATTATGATATACAGTCCCTGCTCCCAAATCGTTACGACTTGTGGTTCAAACAATCGTTACGATTTTGAGGCATGACGTCATTTCGTAACGATTTGGTGACGTCATGATTTAAAACCGTTTCAATTTTTCGAAGTTCAATGACCTAAAAACGTATGAACAACGTACATAATAACATATCAAATTAAAATCGTAACGATTTGGGGTCACCAGACCTCGAAAGAAAAATCGTAACGATTTGGGATCATGACGTCATTTCGTAACGATTTGGGGCGTAACGATTTGGGATCAGGGACTGTAAGTGTTTTTTTTACAATTTTAGGTCAAAAATTGTACTGAACCAAATACAAGACTACAAACTACGAATAGCTGGGGACCAATGAACAAAAATGTAAATTTTTGGATTAACGAATTAAATCAAATACCCCAAAAACTGCCAGGTATAAAAACAATAATTTTTGGTATATTTCTATTTTTGTGTGGTACTCTGATACCGTACCATATGTTGTGTTCCTTCACCCATGATCTTCGATTTAGAGCACGATTATATCATACATAAAAAAGTACTGCTATTTCACCTATTTTCTGTCGGGCGAACATTAATTTTATATACATGTATATCATAAAATATATACATAGTGTATACATATGTAGAATTTACACACCCCACTGGGCTCAACACCATCTTGACCCAATAATTTCTAATGTTGTAAAAAACCTGTCCATAAGCTGTCGACTGATATTCTGGATTCATCAAGCAAATTAGGCCACGTAGTATTTCGCCAGACCCCAATGTACTGGTCGGTGATGTTGGAATCGACCTGAGTATTCCCAAGGAATCCGATAACATTTCCAGAATGACTCAATTTGTCATCAGTCACCACGTGGTCGCCCCAGGCCCAAAATGATGCTTTTG